>OY987236.1:16443559-16741059 GCA_963920705.1 Odiellus spinosus
TAAACGGTTGCCTACCGGACGCTTCGGTACGCGTCGCTGAACGCGGTCAATGGGAGTCACCAGAGACATAAATAGCCGATATAGGAAAATTTTTATATACAGTATATGAAATGCTAAGATGGGTTCATGGGATGGATATACGACAAGAATTTCATTTTAAAAATCAATATCAAGGGATCCGCGGTCCAGAATGGAATATTTACTGAGCAGATGCTAACCAAAAGTGGATTATTTCAATAACTGGAAGTGTACGGAATTCTTCGATAATTTGGTCGATAATGTTCATAAAGCACACGACCAATTTCTTTAATATATCTCAGAAATTGCCTATATCTCTTGTAATTACGATTAAAAGCTTAAATGGAGAATGCTACAAGTGATTTTTTATCGATTCCTTATCGTTTAAGAAGTCCTAATCCAACAGTAATCAAAATTACAAACAAATATTAAAATAGAAATAAAATTAAAACTTACCATCAATATTCTGAACTCCCCGTATAAGAGCCATCGATCATTGTCATTGGTCGCTAGTCCTTATACGGGAGATCTCCATGAATCCAACTAAGCCTATTTTTCGGATAAGTTTTAAATTTATTTCTAGTTTAATATTTGGTTTTAAATTTTTTTACTGTTGTATCAGGGCTATTTAAACAATAAGGAATGAATAAAAAATCACGTGTTTTTAGGTTGATTTTTTCCCCTTTAATGTTGAATGTTGAATGTGGTGTTTAATTTACTTTTCCAACGGCATTAGAACTGTCTTTGACTATGATATTAGCAGAAGCCGATGAAACCCTCCTTTGAAGTCTACTACTCTAATGTTCCATATAAGGCTCCTCTCTGTATGGGTAAAATTCACAATTTTACGAGATCGGAGATCCAACTTCATACCCCCCTGTCTACGGAAAATTGGAAATTCTCTCTCTCCACAAACGACGACGTTTTTTTGACGAACTCCGAGGCTGCTAGAGATATTCGCTCGACGAACTCCCGCTCCGAAAATATCTACCGTTAGGAGGCGTACGAATCGCGCTTTTTGAAACTAACCCATACAGAGAGGGGTAGACAAGACCCTGGATTAATAGACTTCAAAGGAGGGTTTCATCGGCTTCTGATATTAGGTACCTCTTATCTTTAGTGATATCATGAAAATCAAATCTAATATTAAACAGATTTGTAAATGGGGGGTACCGGGGAATCTTTGGCTCACAAATAAATGTCCATGGATGACAGGGAGCCCAGCCATAAATTTCAATTCCTTATAGGAAATATAGGTTTATTTTTCCCAAAATATAGGATTATACAGGACACCAAATTAGGTTTCATAGGATAACATAGGACGAAAAGTATCTCAAATAAGGGATTTTATACGGCAAACTTCAGCAAAAATACCTTTTAAAAAATTATATTTTATTTCGCAGTTGAATTTGTTTAGATATTGAACTAGCCTGAAACCGTTAAGAGCTTGGTTGAGTTCCCAGCCACCCCTTTAGGTAGCGCTGGCTCTAATTGTGAGAAGCGATATATTCAAATCTTAGCTAATAGGGCCTGCTTATGCAAAACGTTAAAATTTTTGATGGGGCAGAGAAAAATATTGATCCCGAAATATCTATTAATTCAAAATTATAGGAATTTATAGGACATTTCAAGGAAATACAGGATAATATAGGACACGTTTGAAAATATAGGATTTTATAGGAATTATAGGACCACTGGGCTGCCTGCCATGATTTCGCAAAAATGTTATGTTGGGTACCAGCTCGAACTTCCCTACCTTGGAATTTGAATCTTAACTCAACTTTAAAATTTAAATTAAGCACTAAAATATTTCGGTTAAAAATTGTGGAAAGGTTATTTTAATCATAATTTCGCGCGCAGATTCTGAAAATAAATTATGAAACTATTCCATTTTTATCTCGTATGATGAGTTTCCCTTTAAGAATTCTAGTAAACATAAAAAATAAATGTTGGAATTCCATCGCACATATTTTTCCTTATAAAACTTTTCAACGTCAAACCAAGGAGTCTCCCTGTATGAAGTGATTGCGTTCTTTTCATTTTGCAAGAAGCTAGGTCGAGGAATTTTCGATCCTAGCCTTTAACGATAATTCGCCAGCTCGGTTTTAATTCCAAATTAGGAAATAAATTTTTTGGCAAGGCACACTATAGGCGCTTGGGCTTCCCTTTAAATCAATATTTTTCGCTCTTTTTGATAGTGCTTAGAATTTGCACAAGGCTGATTTTGTAGCTTAGACGGTTCTCTTTAAGTATTTAGTGACGATTCCATCCTAGCCTTTAACGATAAGTCGCCAGCTGAGTTTTAGTTCCAAATGAAGAAATAATTTTTTTTGGCAAGGCACACTATAGGCTCTTGGGCTTCCCTTTAAGTCAATTTTTTTCTCTCTTTTTGATGGTGCTTAGAATTTTCACTAGGCTGACATTGTAGCTTAGACGGTTCTCTTTAAGAATTTAGCCAAGATTCCATCCTAGCCTCGGGAATTTTATCAAATGTCACAAAACTAGTGAGATAAAAACATATTTTCAGTTTTCTTTACCGAAAAACATATCTAACTCAAAAATTTAGTTTATTTACATTATATATGGAATTAATATCAAGGTATATTTCTCTATGTCTGTTTGTCGGTCTAGAACGATAAAGTTTACTCGCAAAGCTATAAAAATTCGTATAACTTTTCTTAATTGAATAAGACCATGATCAATGTCAATTTGATATCCGTTCGCGAAATCATATCCATTTATTATTCGAGTTAACGTATCCGAATGTAAGGCAAGCTTTTTATTCGTATTCATTGTTATAGGAAATTGCTACTGATCCTTCCAATTTAAATTAAAATTTCATTCTACACGGATTTCGCGAATCGTCATATTTTTATCTTCGAGTTATCCGTTTGAATAAACGCGTAATTCGTTTATTAATCGAGCTTAAAATTTCATCTATGGATAATTCGTATCCAACATTTAAGACACGTCTGTTTATCTAAGTTGTGGTTTCATATTAACAACCATTCTATCCGCTCGAGATTATATCTGAAAAATACCTAGTTATCAGTGGATATCCCAAGTTATTATCAGTTTCTGAGCTCTAAAATTGAGAAAAACTCCGCGATTTGATACACAATATCAGAATCAATTTCTATGAGAAATAAATTACTAATTTACCCTGGTAATTTTACGTTGTAAATAACCAGATTAACGGTAATTTACGATCTACTCGAAGATTATCGAGAAATATTTTGATGTAAGGATCGATTTTTTTCAGTTTAACATTTATATCAGCGTAGCTTTACAACTTGTGTTGATATGTGCATATTTGGTTAGGGTGAGAAACTCTTGGCGTTGCTTGATGCTGTTTTCACTTTCGACTCTAGAAAGGAGTATATAACGTGGAAACCAAACTAGGCTGACATTTTTTTGGCATGGTCCAGAATATTTGAGCTACCTTTCTCAGTACGCGTTTCTTTATTCTGGTCCAACAACCTCCGTATAAATACACCCCTCCTATATATTACCTACATGCCCATTTTTCTCCCTTCCAAAATTCTTTATTTTATTACCCTTGGGATATTTTTAAAAGTCCACGGAAATCTTTTCACAGTGTTTGTTATATATTTTTCTCTGTGCGGTTTCTGTATATTCTCTAGCCATTTTGTAAACTGCGAAAAATATGGCGTGTTTGATTTAACTTTTTGTTTTAGAGAGTACCGATTTCTAGGAACGTTGTTTTTTACTTTTCGCCAACTATTTCGCTGAAAGTATTACCCTAATCACTCGTGGCTGGCTGGCTGGTTGGTTGTAGATCTCGAAATCGGATGTTAACTTCGGATATCCATTGATAACTAGGATGGTTTAAGATATTTTAATTTCGGATAAATTGTTTGTTAATATAAAACTACAAATTATATAAACAGACTCGTATCAAACTGAAAAGAACAGCGACTAAATAACTACATTATATTTTCAAGATCTCAATTTTTGGTTAAAATCCGCGAAGAAACTCGAGTTTCAAATTTTCTTATCGGCGAATGAATAACTCGTATATCGTATCAATTTCTTATAACAATGAGTTCGAACAGAAGCCGATGAAACCCTCCTTTGAAGTCTATTACTCCCGGGTCTTGTCTACCCCTCTCTGTATGGGTTATTCTCAAAAGGCGCGATCCGTACGCCTCCTAACGGTAGATATTTTCGGAGCGGCAGTTCGTCGAGCGTATATCTCTAGCAGCCTTGGAGTTCGTCCAAAAAACGTCGTCGTTTGTGGAGAGAGAGAATTTCCAATTTTCCGTAGGCAGGGGGGATGAAGTAGGACCCCGCCGATCTCGTAAAATTGGGAATTTTACCCATACAGAGAGGAGCGCTATATGGAACATTGGAGTAGTAGACTTCAAAGGAGGGTTTCATCGGCTTCTGGTACGAATAAAAAGTTTGCCGTTACATTTGGGTATACCTTACATCAAAAGTCTGATAAGACTTCATACAAAAAGTCCTTAACTGGCGCCCGGTTCTTGCTTTGGCTATGGAAAACATGTAATTTACAGTGCAGACGACGCTAGTCTACAGCACCCAATGAGAACGAGATAGCTAAATTCAAAACTAGCCAATAGCTAGACGAGTTATACGGAAGTCCTGAAAATAGTATCGAAGGGAGGTTTCTTTATTTATTTATTAGGGGGGACAACGTACAAGGGGCCTTGAAGGCCCTTAGTGCACGGGAAGGGCAGGATAGTAAAACATTGACAAGTTTCGGGGAATGGAGGTTTCTTAAATGTAAACAAACGTTTAAAAAGGATTAATTGCGATTTAAAAGTTTAAATAGTACGAAGTGAGGTTTCTTAAATTTAAACAAACGATTAAAACTCGGGCGTTAGGTCTTTAAACGATTTTTTAAATCAAGATGTGTCCTTAAATATTTCTTAGCATCAGGTAAATAATTGATATTTCAAAGTTTTTATTCAAACTCAATTCAATAGTTCAAAAAACTTATTACATTTCATTTAAAATTAATAAAGTTTTGGGAGCCATAGTGGTGAGAATACCAAAACAATGCAGCAGACGAACATAGTGAAACAACCAACAGCGATTCATGTGGTTAAATCAGGCCAATAATGGTTTAATAATTAATATTGCTAATTAATTCTTGACTTAAAAACTTTCTATCGGAAAAATTGCTTTGAATTTCATTTCTTATTTGTTACAATGACTTCAAAAGTGGTAAAAGATGTCTTATATATGTAAAAACCGGGGGTACTACTTTTTGCAACGCGTAGCCACTAATTTCATTAGATGTTTGGTGAAGTGGCGCAAAAGTCATGTGATTTTAGGTGCCGCTTTACAGAGATATCTGCCTACGCGTAGAAAGGGGAAAGAACTGAAAACAACACGTTTCAGGCCCCTGCGCCAGTTAAGGACTTTTTGTATGAAGTCTTATCAGACTTTTGCTTACATTGAATAAGAAATGTATATGTTTTTCGCTAACGGATAACCTCTGATTGACATTCACGATGGTCTTATTCAATTAACAAACGCTATACGAATTCCGAGCTCTAGTGGTTTGTTTCTTAGGAGCCTATCCTCGAGCGGTAAATTATTTATAATTATAATCCATGGTAGTGAAACTTTGAAAAAAAAAATATATATATATATATATTAAGGAAGAAACGCAAGCAAATGGAGGTAATGTTTTAGAGTTTAAAACAGTAACTGTGCGAGATAGGTTACGTTTTCGAAAGCTTTTCCGAACACTTACCTCCAAATGCGTTTCTTTTATATATTTTTTTATTATTTAGTTTTCTTCATTGCTCATAGGTGTCGCCTGAATTCCATAAATATTATTTTCATGACTTTAATGAGCCCGTGCCATCGTTCCTATGGAAAGGGATGGTCTTTCTTCTTGGTTAAAAACTAATCGTAATCAGGGCAACCGAATATGTTTTTGCCTCTCACGTGAGCAATATCATTTCAAGAGATCCAATCAAATTTTTGTTAAGTATTGATAGGCGATAAAGGGTGGAGCTCTTCCTTGGGCTACGATTCAGAATACAGTAAAGGCGAAAAGTGTAATACACTTTAGCATCTTGTTTTTTGTTGTTTTTTGGACATATTTTTCTCGAGAAAAACCTTCGCTTTAACAATGCAATTTATTTCGGTGGTTTTATCGCATTACTCGAAAGTGTATGCCGATTTATTTTGTTACAATGCTAAGGTTATGAATTTGGGATTTTGTTTTGTATTTTTTCCCCTCGAGTGACTGGGGTCGTTTTCAATTTTTGTAACCATCTTAGTACTAAGGGAATTCGCGGGAAATCTTTGATTTTTGACGCACGTGTCCTAGGAGGTTTCGAGATATTTTATCCTGGAATTGTTTTATATTGTCTGCTTACATCAACGTTTTTCGCAAAACGAGTTTACTGAATTTTCATGATAATTTTAGCAATTTAATTTAGGTTTGAAAAATTGAAATGCTTTTTTTTTAATTCACTTATTTTAAACAAATAGTTAAATTTTATTCTTTGGAATATTTGAAAACAGCATCGTTATGTTGTCTAAAACAGGTACGTTCAGCGACGCGTACCGGAGATATCTTCTTTATAGAAATAGATAAAGTAGTAGCTAACCGATCGCTTCGGTTTGCGTCGCTGAACGCAGCCACAAACATATTAAAAAGGAACACGTTGTGGAGAAGGAAAGCACCTTATTCTTTAATTGTGTAAAATGAGTCTTGTAAACTTCCACGTAATGTTGGCTTTCATATTGTTCAAGTCTGCTTTCCATGTAAGCCTGAAGAAACTACCAAAATCTTAGTAATTTGGAGGCATTATGAACCATAATAACTGCGCAACGGTTCTAATTAGGATAATTCTAGAAGAGGCGAACAACACATATAAGCTCCGACGAAGCAATGGTCAAATTTTAACCTGGCGGTAATTTTCCCGCCTTTTCCGAAGTAGGTCAAACTCGTAATTACAATTGCCGTGATTAGTGTGTCCATTCTCTTACTATGCCTTCTTGTAAATTTACATATAAATAATGCCTTTTGAAAAAGAGGCCTTGCGATTTTAAAAAAATGACAGGCGTTATAATAGAGCTCGGAATTCGTATAATTTTTATTAATCAGATAAAATCTACCAAATTCTGTTGTATATTTTCTCTTTGATTAAAAATTGAGTATTTTTCATTTGAGTTAACCTATTCGAAGATAAAGTGAAAAACATAATCCATATCCGTTTTTATCCAAAAATGGCCTTAGAATATTATCCGCGTTATACGTTCGGATAAAAAAATTCAAAATTTATTTTCGTGAAAAATAATGAATAACAAGATGATTTAAAATCATAGTTTTGTTGTTTTGTTTATATTCTTCAAATTAAAAGTCAACTTGAAATATTTTTGTTATATTTTAGACTAATTCTGGAAACGTGAATTTTCTTATCCATCGTTATACGTTTCAAAACGAGTAATTTGTTCGTAGATAAAGCGTCAAATGCTAATCTTCGGATAAACCTTATACATTTAACAATTATACGAATATACAAATTTCATTTTTAAGTACAAAACAATTTATCCGAAAATAAAATATCTGAAAATATACGAATAACAGAAGATAATGGATATCCGATTCCGATCTCTACGTAAAATTTAATTTTATTCAAACCCAGTGGTTCTCAACCGGTCTGAGTCACTTTGTTTCAGCTTATCGAATGCAAAACATTGCAATTTTCACTAACTAGTGTAGCCTGGAGTTGTTTAGTTATAAATAAGAATTGTGAAGCGTTTGAATGAAGAATTTCGTATAATTTTATAAACACAGAAATTCAAATACAAATAATTTTGCGAATATAAGTAAATTACCTTGAGACTGTAAATTACCGCGTAATATCAATTTCCAAAATGATGGTAATTTTATAACTCTATTATTCAATCTGAAAAAAATATCGATTTTTAGAAATCCGAGTCTATATACTTTTCTTCTTTAATCTTTTTTCTTTTCGAGCTGTAACGTATTGCCCGTATAAGCATTGTTTTCTGAAATATAACTTGTACTATACGGATATATTACTTCTAAAACCTTCTGTGTATCAAAGACAATCCCTCTATCCTTTCGAGGCGGCCAATAATAATGAAAAGAATGAAAAGGGGACGGAGATTGCAAAAACCATCATAGACCATAATAATCCTCTGGCACGAAAGAGATTCTCGCATCTCGCCATCACTTCCTTTCAACCACCATTTCGAGCCTTTACGCGCCGGGACTGTAAGTAAGAATGAGTTCCGAATGGCAGAGAGAGAGACTATATGTGATGGGGGAAGTTTGGGGATTATCTCCGTCTTTTCCGCCTATTTCTGATCCCGAGCACGGCGAGGTGGAGGAGAAGATAACAGATGGCTATGTTCCCCGGGATAGCGTGTATCGCGTATATGTTGCGCGGTTTGAAACACGCTGAATCGCCTTGACACTTAGGCTTTCCATTCTGATATAGTTTCCTTCCCTTTCCCCCATTTGGGCTAGGCTTAATCCTTCGCGCCAAACAGAGCGAGTAGTTATTGGACACCGATACGTGGTGGCAAATTGCGTCTTATAGAATAGTCACTTACATTCGTAGAAAGGGTCAAGAAAGCCGTTGGAAAGATATTAAAGGAATAATATCACTTCTGTCCCAAATTTTTACTTCGGACGAAAACCCGAGGGGTCAGACACTCTTGAATTCGCTGTGCACCTGAGTTCACTGAGTTTAGCTTTGACAGTGCATTGCGTTCGAACTCGTATGAAATCTGAGTTCAGCTTTGATAGTGCAAAGAGTTCAAAAATTTTGTACACCTGAGTTCGTGAGTGTCAGCCCCTGCGCGAAAACCTTATCATTGACTACAATGCTACGACGTCACGAGCTTGTTAGTCAAAACTGACAAGCGCTGGAAAACGTTGTTGGAGCCTCCACAATGCTAGTGCTTCGCGAAGCATCGCCATTTGAAATGCCTTTGGTCCAGAATTCATGTTATTTCATTTGGTATTTTTGATCGAATTCTGTAGGAATTTTTCAATTTGGAACATTTTTTACAAAATTAGGCCAATTTATTTGCTCATTCTATCGGAGCGCGTTGTAAAGAAAAGCAACTCTGACGTCACGTCTCGGAAATTTTTAAAATTCTTGCAAATAAAATTCACGTCTCAGGCGCGAAATTAATTTGATCAATTTAACGAGGCCCGAATTGAGTCAGAAGAGAAAATCATAAATACAATTAGACCTACAATTATAACTTCAGTGGCAATTTCCCGCGTAAATTACTGATTTAGAACTCTGTAGTAGTAAAAACTGTAATACAGTTAGTTTATCAGGAATTTAGTGACCATTAAATCGGGTAGAAAGAAGGTTATATTTTTTTGCAGTTTTTGCAAAAATAACGAGATTCGCCAGTCTCTTTTATGAAGCTTAAAGGAAGAGATAGAGATGGGTGGGGGTTGAATCTTAAGGTGTTCGATGAGCTAAGCGAATCTTCAAAAGAGTAAAATGAGAAGTTCCCCTATAGCGAAAGCGTTAAAAGGAGTTTCAGGCTCGGGGAAAAAGCTTTATCTTATCGTATGAGGAGAAGACGAGCGCCGATCGAGTTTAGAACGGTGAGGATTGACTATTGAGCTCCGAGAAAATTTCTAGATATCTTTGAGAAACCGAAGATTTTTAGCCGTCTTCGGAATTTCCCTGTAACATAGATAACGGCCTGCACCCTACTCTTATATATAGCTGACTATAGGGATTTTTATTTAACTGTTGTATAATAGAGGGTTCAACTTAGCTTATACTTTTAAGAAATGTACCCTATCCTTCTTAAATTTGGCGTGTAATAAGATCCTCGTGACTTTATATAAGGAGGTTCGCGGATTTTCTTAAGTATGAGTTCTATCTTCTAAAGGGACAAGGAAACCTTAATTTAATTCGATCAGGTCATTTGAAACAAATCTCCAAATATATGTTACCTCATGTTCATTTGCTCGACTTCCAATTGATCGACAAGGAGTCCGTTTGATCGACTACCGTTTGATCGACTTCCATTTGATCGACTCCCATCTGATCGACAAGCCATTCCAATTGATCGACAGCCCAGTTTTTTAGCGAGTAACGAGTATAGATCAAAGTTTTTTTGCAAGAAACTATTAAAGGTTAAATTATGGTATATAAATAAGAACTAATTCAAATAATAATTATTCCGTGAAAATGGGGTCAGAGTACTCGTTTGTTAGGTTAGGTTAGGTTTGGGTTAGGTTAGGTTGGTTAATCTATTTATAATCGTTATTACGAAGTTGACCAATTGGGAAACGATCAAATGCACCCTTTGTTGTCGGTAATTTGGGATTAGGCATCAATCATTTGATCCCTTTGTCGATCGTTTGGGAGTCGATCAAGTGGACCCTTTGTCGATCATTTGGGAGTCGATCAAGTGGACCTCTTGTCGAACATTTGAGAGTCGATCAATTGTGAGTCGATCATTTGGGTGTCGATCAAGTGGACCTCTTGTCGATCATTTGGGAGTCGATCAAGTGGACCCAAATCATTTCGAAATATCAATATTTAACTATCAAAATCAATAAAGAAAAAAAAAACTATCGGCACGATTTAAATTTAAAAACAATATACTAATCTCAATTTAAAGCCCGAAATAAGGGGCTTTTTCACAAACTTGTTAAGCACCCCTGACTAATACCCTCTTCGGACGAGGCGTAACTAGCCGGTTTAATCAGATTTAACCGAGGTTTACATAATCTTCTCAATTCATTAAACCTCAGTTAAATCTGACTAAATCTCGGTTAATTATGCCTCGTCTGAAGAGGGTATAATACTCTCTTCAGACGAGACGTAATTAGCCGGTTTAATCAGATTTAACCGCTGTTTACATGTAGCCTTCTCAGTTCAAAAAACCTCGGTTAAATCTGATTCAAACCTCGTTTAAATCAGATTAAACCGGCTAATTAAACCCTGTTACGTTTCGAACCCCTTTAAAGGGAGAATGCAACCTAATAAGTGATTTTTATCGATTTCTTATCGTTTAAATAGGCCTAATCCACCAATAAAAAGTTTGCAAAAACAAAAATTAAACTAGAAATAAAAAACTTACCCGGAAAATAGGCTTAGCGGGATTCGTGGAGATCCTGATTTCCTCGCGTATATGGTCTAGCGACCAATCGAACGCGATTATAAGTCTCGTCGAGATATTGCGCGAACGTTGGGCCTTGGCTCATTGGTCGCTAAACCTTACACGGAGACAATTCAGAATCTCCATGAATCCCGCTAAGCCTATTTTCCGGGTAAGTTTTAAATTTTTCTAGTTTAACATTTATTTTATAAACATCTTATTGGTGGATTAGTAATATTTAAACGATAAGGAATCGATAAAAAAAATCACAGGTTAAGACTTATCCGCGTAGTTCGGGGAATATATTCCAATGATTTGAAAAATCAAAATAGATCTTTTAAATTGGCCCCCTCCACCCAATCCCGCAACGCCCTGCCTTCCAGCGAACAAAATGCTCGTGGCACGCGCACCAGAGTTCGAAGGTTAAAACAGATTTAAAGCAGCCTCCGTAAATAATTTTTGTTAAAATTTATCACTCACGTTAACTTTAAAGTTTCCTATATTATTTTGTTACATAACTAGATTCTCCTTATAATACATTACCGTTGCGTACTTCGAGTAACTCGTAAGCTTCGGTTTAAACTTATAGGCGGGGAATATTCATACACTTATTGAAGAAAAATGAGGATGAAATTACCACTAAGCAGATTTCTTTTTATAGTTAACCCTATATATATATATTATATCTCTCTCTTCTATGCTTAGCCAAAATCTCGGACAAATTTCATTGAAAACCTTCGCACGTTCCTAAACGAGCTAACATTGATTAGAGTTCCAAGACAATGACTTTGGTCCCCTCTTCAGCCCTACCGCTGTCCTACGTTATACGAAGCTAAGAGAGCTAAGTAAATTGTAAGATAGGCTCCGTTTCATTTTGGCGGGAAACCCCCGTTTCTGTCTCCCTCTCCCCTACATCCCTTCTCTTTTTGCCCTAAAGAATTCAGCGCGAAAATATGGTAACTTATATCTTTTCAGATTAGTTTCATTATTAATTTTAACTTATATTAAAGCATATCAAACTTCATGAAATAAGTTAAATTTAATTTTATTTCAATTAATTAATTTAAATTCAACACATAATATAATTTTTTTGACCAAGAAGCTCTACATCGGTTTCAATTTTTGACCTTTCCAACACGGTTTCAAATTTTCCAAAATCTGAACTTGGTTAAATTGAATTTACACCTTGATGATAATTCTAGGCACACTTTTTGAGTATTTTCTTGATTATTCTCACGCACACAGTCGCGCGTTCAACATCGTGTAGCTGATATTTTATGAAGCCAAAGGGGGATTAGTCAGAGGTTCTTCTTTTAATTGAATGCCCAAAGCGGCTGCGATTTTTTTAGACAATTCAAAGACAAACAAGTCTTCATTTTCCACTACATTCTCCCTTTAAAGGGAAAATGCAACCTAACAAGTGATTTTTTATCGGTTCCTTATTGTTTGAATAGGCCTAATACACCAGTAAAAAATTACAAACAAATATTAAACTAGAAATAAATTTAAAACTTACCATCAAAATAGGCTTAGCTGGATTCGTGGAGATCACCTAAACTCCCCATATAAGGACTAGCGACCAATGACATTGATTGGCTCATATCTCCATGATCAATGTCATTGATCGCTAGTCTTTATACAGTTAGTTAAAGGATATCTCCACGAATCCAGCTAAGCCTATGTTGATGGTAAGTTTAAAAATATTTTACTGTTGGATTAGGCCTATTTAAACGATAAGGAATCGATAAAGAATCACTTGTTGCATTCTCCCTTTAAATAAAATTTATTTAATCAACACCATGAACAATAATAAATTTAATATTTATGAGTCTCCTTTTAACAGAGCTTGTTCAATTTTATCTCTTATTTCCCTAAGGTCATGAACTTTCAAATACTCGAGTTGGACGAATTTTTGTAAAATTGTAATACACGATTTTTTTTTTTTCCCGAAACCGAGATATTCTTAGTTACAATTTTTCGGCCCTCGGATGGAAAGAGACTTGTGTGTGTTGCGTCCACTACGTATGTGTTTCCCGTCGCTCGCGTGATTAGTTTTAGCGCGGCCGAGATATAGAGTTGGGCGCCTCGAAATCCAAGACCCGTTTGGGGAATTGCCAGGGACTCCCGTTGAGATTTCGGAACTCCGAATCAGAATCTTTATATCGACCCGACGCCTGTCCTTAAACCTTCCCCACGTTAGTTTACAAGTGGCGTTATAATATACAGTACCCGTAATTGCTGATTTAATACTCTTTTCCGCTTTGAAGTTAAATTGATACGACCATAAATTTTAATCGCATTTTTCTATTCGAAATTTTATCGAGAGGGACGCGATGTGTATCTTTGACTAACGCTATCAAGTTTACTTAGATTTTAAATCAAAAATTTTAATTTTAATGAAGCAGCCATAGAATAAACAATAATTCAAGATAATGTTAAAAGTTTTTTTTAGGTTTGTTTGACCAAACATTCTTTTTATTATTAGTTTGGTTAGTCTGGATAAATAACAAAAACCTATTCTTCATAAGCGTCCTCTAGCTAGAGCTCGGAATCGGATAATGAATAACTTGGGATATCCATTGATAACTAGGCTTTTTTCTGGATGTTTTAATCTTAGATAAATTGTTTGTTAATATAAAACCACAAATTATACGAACAGACGCGTAATAAAAATACGCGATTATTCAAACGGATAATGCCAAGATAAAAATATGACGTTTCTCCAAATTACTGTAGAATGAAATATAATAATTATAATTTTAATTTAAATTGAAAGGAACAGACTAAATTACTACTTTCTAGCTTGGAGATCTCAATTTGGGTTTAAATCCGCGAAGAAACTCGTGTTTCAAATTGTTCTTATCGGCGAATAAATAACTCGTATCAATTTCCTATAATTATTGAGTACGAATGTTTGCCTTCCTATCGTGTATGCGTTAACTCGAATAAGAAATGAATATTTTTTGGCGAACGGATAATATCCGATTGACATTCACGATGGTCTTATTCAATCAACAAAAGTTATACAAATTCCGAGCTCTACCCCTAACGGCTATGAATTAAGAATTGGACGTTTTGTTAGTTCCTACTTTTGCCTACACTGTTTGGGCCGTTAGAGGACGCTTATGAACTCCGCCAGTTTTTGTTATTCCTCTATTAAGAAAAGTACCCATTGTTAATAGTATAAGGTTCACCCTAGATAAATATGAGATAAATAGAACAGGTGTTAAAAGCTTTTTTGATTGAAATCCATGTACTACAAAACACCAGAGCTGTTTTTAAATTCTTTAAAAAATGTTTTTATTTATATATATCTAGTTAGAGCGAGATATGAATTTTCCCATAATGCAGTGTCCATTAAAACGTACGTCTCTTCGTTCTAAATATATCTCCTGGCCATGAGCGGTAAATACGAGCCAAGCAGCTCGGACCCTTTTAATCCTTGGTAAATAAGGGGTAATTATTAATAATTAAATATGCTTCGGGAAGGCGCGGCTCTTCTAGCTCAGTCGGTCCGCGCTAGCGTAAACGATTCGGCTTTTGGGAGGAAAGGGAATCCAGTTTTCATCTCTCCCGTAGTATAGTATAGTCTCTTCAGTAAGTTGGTTTAACTAATACGCCGCAATGAGTATCGTACTGAAAGGGGTTCGTTATGTCTAATTGCCCGTCTACTCGAATTCTTCTCCTTCCCGAATATCACGGCGCGTTAAATCAAACGGTACGAACGTAAACAGTACTAGGAAACGCGGGAAAAGCGGGCACTCCTACGCCTCTCAAACTTTGCGCTAAACGGCGGCAGGTGTAGGTGACGAGCGGGCATCATTTAAGCCCGCGGTTACGCCATATAGCGGGTGTACGGAGGAGCGAGAGGACTCTTAGAGATCTCCGCGCTCACTCTCCTCCCGTCCGAAGCAATCGTATGTAAAGAAGCCAAGCCTTCTATTAGTGGATCTGCTTAGCCCGTACTACGCGTATCTAAAAATAGAAAATATCCTTCCTTCACTTTCAGTCTCACGTGGGTCTCCGAATATTTTTCTACTAGGCTTAGCCTTAGAGTTGGTACTCGAGCGAAAACGCGATTTGCATTTGCATAGACACGGGGAAAAAAATGGTATTTTACGTAATGCATTATAGGCCTAATGGAGTCTTTCGCGGGTACTCGTTCCCTCTTCGTCGTCAAACTATAGCATATATAGCAAACGTCGAAATAATATACCCCTTAATCTATAAGTACTTCGCAGCTCGAGGTTGAAAGGTATATTTTACTTGGTACGATAAAGCCTCGACACCAACAACTTTGGGCGATGAAAATTGAGTTGTACAAAAGTCGTTTGCTATATTAGCTAGAATCAAGAAGGATCAGACAAGGAGAGGAAAAGTGGGGACGGCGCAGTTCCTACTGCGTCGGCCTAAACTCCCACTCTGGGAGAACGGGGGTAGAGATGTTTCGTGGTAAAATGTTGTCACGTGGGTAAAACGGATCCTTTATCAGCTTCGTAGTAGCCAACGACGCTAGTGACCACGTGACAACAGTTTACCTCGAGAATTTCCTATCCCCCTTTCCACCCGAGTGGGAGGTTGGCTCTTCTCTCTCTAACTCAACGCAGCCCTACTTTTCCTCTCCTTGTCCGATCCTTCTTGCTAGAATGAAAGGAAACTTTAAAGTAGACACGCAAACCTTCAGGACCCAATTCGGGCCTCGTCAAATTAATCTCGCGCCAAATTAAAGCTCGGAATTCGTATAACTTTAGTTAATTGAATATGACCATCGTGAATGTCAATCAGATATTAACCCACATTCAACAAATGTGGACCAAATATCCTATGAATCTTTAAACAGTTTTAAAAATAAAATACTAGGCATGTACTCTTTAACGTAAAACTGCCAGTTCTAACTTTTCCAAGTGATGATATTACGACGTCATTTAAAAATTTTAAATTTTAAGCAATTATTCTACGAAAAACTATAATTTTGTGGGATAAGCGTTGTATGTTTTTCATTCTCCAAATTCCAGAGCTAGGAATCGGATAATGAATAGCATATCCATTGATAACTAAAATTTTTTCAGATATTTTAATCTCGCATAAATTGTTTGTTAATATAAAACCACAAATTAAATAAACAGACGCGTTTCAAATGGTGTATACGAATTATCCGGAGATAAAATTTGAAGCTTGATTAATAAACAAATTACGCGTTTATTCAAACGGATAATGCCAAGATAAAAAACATGACGTTTCTCAAAAATCCGTGTAGAATGAAAAATAATAATTATATTTTAATCTAAATTGAAAGGAACGGCAACTAAATTACTACGTTCTACCTTCTAGATCTAAATTGGGTTAAAATCCGGGTTTCAAATTGTTGTTATCGGCGAATGAATAACTCGTGTAACGTATCAATTTCTTATATTTAATGAGTACGAATAAAGATTTTGCATTTACATTCAGCAAGAATCCATTCAGGTTCCATAAGAATATGGGAGCATAGCTTTAGACTCTGTTACCATCCTCCCAAACTTTGTAACAAAAGTTCGTCTGCAATTTTCGCAACATTTGTACGCTTAGATGTTTTTTCTGTGGGCTCCATTTTTATTACCCAAAATACTATGTCAAGGTCGTTAGTGGCGCGGGTTAATAATATAATGTCAGGAGCGATTTACTTGAAAAATCGATTCGAAGCAGACGAACTTTTGCTACAAAGTTTGGGAGGATGGTTATTGAATCGCGGCCCTCCCATATTCTTATGGAACCTGAATGAATTCTTGCATTCAGGTATATCCTACATTAACTAGAATAAGAAATGGATATTGTTTTCGCGAACGGATAATATCTGATTGACATTCACGGTGGTCTTATTCAATTAATAAAAGTTATACGAACTCCGAGCTCTACTCTAAAATAAAGAAATAACGGTTCTAATAAAAGTTTCTATAGTTAAGATGCTACGAAAATTAACCCTTTAAAATATCCACCGAAAAGCGTAATAATTCACGAGTTAATTATCTTGAATAGGATAGGGTGCCACCCCCGCCATCGAACTCGAGTTAAACTGGAACGTAAAGTTAATGCGACTCAATTTATAACGCTTTATACGCGACCATTCCTTTCCTCTTTACCCTATATACATTTCATTATAGTAAATAAACAGAGAGAGAAATTTTAAGAATTTAAACAAAGGCGTCCGTGAAATTTTTGAAAATGGGAATTTCTTGGCTTTAGAAATTAATTCTATATGAATGTGCCGGTTCCCCGAAAATTAACAATATAAAGAGCGTATATATTAAGGAACTGTCGAGAGAAGGGGTTGATTATATAGACTTTTCAATGATTCTATTCATTACGAATTTAGCCTTCCGAGGACTAATTTGACTATTAATATATCTTTTATGATATTCGTCAAATGCTCGCTCGTATTAGAGTTCTAAATCGGTAATTTACGCGGTAAATTACCAGAGTAATGGTAATTTACGCTATACTCTGGTGAAATTATCAAAATGGTAATAATTTATAATTTAAAACTACTTGGATGGAAATAAGTGAAAAAATTGCTGAAAGAGGTCAAAGTTTTTAATCGTCTATATAAGTCTACTTTTCTGTAGTTTGGCGTCTTTTAAGGAGCCAAAAAACCGGTTTTCAAATGGATAATTCTTCATGATTTTGTTCAGGGTTCGTACACGACCAGGAAACCATGGAAAAATCTTTGAAAATTAATCCAAAATGTCAGGGAATTAGAAAATGAGCCCGCATGCGCAGAAAAATTAAAAATTTTGGTACGTATCAAGAAACCGGTTATGATTGGTTGCCCAATTAATTGTAACCTAAGAGATGTTGGCCGGAGAGGCGCTGACGTTTTCTCCTTTCTTTTTGTCACCAACAAAATGTCTGACACCCTTATTTCTATCATTTAGAGATAACAAAATACATTTGCATTCATGGTTTATCTGTAGTAAAACGTTAATTTAATAGCGTTATTTTAAGATAAAAATATTTTAATAAAATATAAATTCACAAAACCTTAAAATAGTTACCCCGATTAGCCCCCTTCCCCCCAATTTGAAAATACTAGCGACGCCCCTGATGCGCGTGTTCCATCAGATGGTAACCATGGTAAAGTTCCCGCCAAAATTGCCTACTTTACTTTCAAACGGAAATTCGCCGGAATTAGGCTTAGCGTAAAATCAACATGAAATTGCTTTTCGAGCGTATAAGTGAATTATTTTATCGGTAATAGGTACAATAATAATGTTTTTTTCGCTTCGGTAAGTCATTTTATTATAGTTTTGTTTATTTATAATTAAATGTTTACAAATAACTGATCAAAGTGGCTTGAATGTCAAACTTTACGTATAGTGATTTTTGCCACTACTTTTGCCCACTGTAACTTTTTGAGATTAGAGGACGTTGATGAACGCCAGGTTTTGTTATTCATCTTTATCCATTCTTAATAATCCTAGATGATACGTGTGTTATTTAAACACGCGTGGTACGATTAAATTAACATATTAACATATATTCTCTAATTCTATAGTTCTAGAGTTGTCTGCTAGCGACTTCTGCCGCTAACAGTAGGTGAACCTAGGTCATTAGGGGTTAGAACGTTTAAGTGTGGGTTGAACTTGTTATTTACATGACTGTATCTCGAATATTTTTCATATTTTTCATTCGTATTTTATAACTCAATTTCTAGAAAAAAAAACGATACTCTCTATTGTCAGCAAAACATAATATTAGTATACATGTATATTGATAACGATGGTCCTTTAAGGATGAAGAAGCGATAGAAAATCACTTGTTGTGTGGCTTTATTCCTTCTCAAACCAAAACCCCTCTTTTAAATGAAACCTATCCTTTGAAAATGATGATTTTATACGCTAGGCGAATTTATTTAAATCATTCATTATATTATTTGAGAATAAAGAAAGGTTTTTTAAAATAAGTTCGCGTGCCCTTTTCAAGTCGTATAGTTTTGAATAGTTTTAAATATTAACGTCAGAGACATACGGCGTGGCCATATCCAGCTGGCGTTCTTTCTGTTTATTGGCTAAAAGGGACCGGAGTGCGTGCTTTACGCGAATGGGGGTCATTGTTATTCAAGATTAATTAATATTAACGCCATAATGATTCTTTGGATGAAATTACCTGAAGGGCTACGGTCGGCTTTTGTTTTACGATGGGAAATTTACTAGGAAAATGAACCTGTATTAATCTTCAAAAGGAATGATAGCCGATTTTAAGAAGGTCTTTTGTCTCCTTGAAGATGAAGATTGAGATGAAGTGTATCACGATCAAAGGCTTTAATTTGTTTACGAGAAAGGGTTAAGCGCGAGGTGCTATCACTGTCGGATTCCCTGTGCACAGATTACGGATTACGCGTAATCATTTTAGCACTGTCAAAGGCAAGGCTTTAGTACAGTCAAAGACACGGCCTGTACACCGATTACGCTGATTGACAGGCCCTCTCGAGTAAGCGCTATCTTTTGCTTTTTGGAAGCGGATATATTTTGACCGGTTATTTACGTAAGCCTCTAATATCGCGAAAGAATTGTACGGACTGTTCTGATCTTTCTTACTTTTAGGATCCTTGATCAAATCTTGACTTCGATTAAATTAACGCTAATTAATATTCAATGGGAATATTTTAACTCAACGAATCGATATTATAACGTGTTTTCATTATTCATATATGGGATAGATAGATTCTGAAAGATTTTTAAATAGTTTATAAAATAATCTAAAACTCTAAGAGAATAATTTAAATGGAAACTTGGAAAATCTTTTAATTTATTTTCGGAATCACCATGCCCAAAAACGTATTCGATAATTTTCAAAACCATTTTTGGAACCGTTTTGGTGTTTAAATTAAATTCTAAAGTTGGGTAAAGTTTGAATAAAAGTACATATAAATTCGGGCCAATCAACAACAGGGTTTGATTGATGCCTAGACCGTGGCCATCAAACGCCTGTCTATTCAACAAGCAATGTTAAAGGTTGAAATAATATGATTGTCCCGAATTTATTTTTACTTTTATTCAAATTTTACCAATGTAAATTAATTTAATCATCAAAAACGTGTCTAATATTGTTCTGAAAATTCTCGAATACGTTTTTTCGGCATGGTAATTCATAAAATAAATAAATTCAAAAGCTGTTCCATTTTTAGCTCCAAGTTTCCCTTTAAATAATTTTAATTGGGGACATGTTTCTAATTTTGTCTTGGAGCAATTTCCGAATCTAACACGGTTTATTCGCCTAAAACTGTTTGAACCCGGAAATTATATCGTAATAACATATAACGTAATTAACGAGGCGCTTATAAACCTCAAAATATATCTTACATCGTGATATAAACGGCGAAAGCTAAATCGAGCGACAAGTCTCATCTTAATTTATGAAGTATAAAATGGTTTCATTGTCATATAGTTTACCATGGAGGAAAGATAACAGCTATGGACACGAGAGAAAGCGTCAAAATTTGTCGAACCCGTTTCCATTAAGGGGAGAATGATACTTAACAACAATTGATTTCCAGCGAACAAAATACTCGTGGCACGCGCTATGTTGAGCGCGATTATATCGCTATAGTTTAAAATAACAGCGAAATCTAGATCTCTTTGATTTTTAAAATCATTGGGATTTATTTCCCGAGTAATTAACTACCCGGATAGGTCTTAGAATTAGTAGAAGAATCCTCTTCATCATCCCTTTAAACAGACTGCTAAAGTCGAGCATTTCGTCTCAAAAAGCCCAATATTTCAGTTAGGCAGGGTTACCCATTGCGCAGAAATATAAAATTAAGACTTATTAAAACATCTATTTTCGAAGCCAGCAAAAAAGTATTACCTCAACTCTAACGCGGAATTAAAGTTCTATAGATAGACAAGAGCAACTGCCCAGGAGAGTTTACCCAGTGAATAATATTGAAATAAATAATTTGAGATGGGTCAATCTTCTGAAAATTCTTAGATCGAGAGTCATGCGCTTCTATTTTATCTCGGTATCATTCACTCTTTCAATTTAATATTCCAGACGCAAGTATGGGGTTACATGCCTTTTCCCCCTTGGGTTGTTCGCAGTCTCCCAATTGGCCAATATTGAAGTAATTTTATGGTCTAATTTTCAAACTCTTGGCGAGCACAATTCCAATATCAATGATACCTTAGATGAGAGTGAACCTTTAAAGATAGAGTTTGCTTCCTTTGTATCATGTATTGAAATTCCAAATGAATCTATGTGAGGCGTGTATAGTATACAAAAGTTCGAATAATCTTCAAGTTGCCTTTCGGTGGTCTCTCTTAGGGATCGAGTGAAAAGCCCTGAATTTGGCTCTTGGCCTTCTATAATATTGGCTTTTGGTCCTTAAAGGGACTAGGAAACTTGTTTTCAAAATGACTCAATATCATCTTGATTTCATATCTAGTTAATCATTTGAAACCAGCTTAAAATTTATATCAAAAATATATTTTAAATTCAAAATCTAACTTAAAGGCAAATCACCGTTAAAAGCCAATCTAATAATCACCCACTCTCGAGTTTCCCGATGCATTTATAGAGCAAGAGAGACCACTCTGCTACAAGCACTTTTATTCACTGATCTGATTGGAACCAGTAGCGGCGCGGGCCCAAAGAGTAGACTGAAGTAGGTTATAGCCTTCGTACAATGACAGGGTCATTACAGGGGTCACATAAATATTTTAAAGTAAAGAAGATATGGCCACTATAGGACCACAAAATACTTATATTATCCAGGAAAAAATCTTCAGCTCCGCTACTGAGTGTTTTAAATTTTACGTTTTCAGCGAGATTTGGGACACGCATTCCAATCTTCTCGAACATAGATTTCATGGTCCCTTTAAGCCTAAAATGCCAAGTTTCCCCTTCTATGGTGATTAGTGCTCCAGGAGGTTTCTCTATCTCCTCCGCGCGTGTGGCTGATTAAAGCTTAGATTAAAGCTCGGTGCGCTAGATTACGATGCCGGATAAGTCGAGCATTCAAAATGTCTAACTAAATTGCGTATCATTCAGTCGCGAACCGCACGAATAACTATTTGCTCTCTTTATCATTCACTCTAGCCGTGATTAATGTTTTTCTAAATGTGTAAAATGGAGATATTTCCGCTCTAAACCGCTATGAACAAAGGGGGGGGGGGACTTCAAGAGATCCAGTCAGTGTGAATTTAATTTACACTGAATACCGCAAAACTAAGTGAACAAAAGCGATGTCTCAAGGGCCACGACTACTAGCTCCTGATACATTTGGTCCAGTAAATTATAATTTCGCTATAGCTTTGCAGCTATATGAACTTAACGATGAAGTGTTTGTTCCGTTCGATTTCTGAAAAATCAGTTTGCCAATTTCCAATTGAATATTTACCGCGATATTACATCATCACTATGGTCGCCAAGCTGTTGTAGAGCCTACAGCGCGTTCTGTCACAAGTGAAAAGGTCGCTTTCGCGCGGTTTTTTCGCAAAAGTACTTAAAAAGTGAAAGTTATCGCTAATTACGTTCCAGAAATAAACTAAGTGATATATTGTTAAAAAAAGCTACCTAAAAATCTTTGATAAAAAGTTTACAAAACAAATATTAAACTAGAAATATATTTAAAACTTACCCCTAAAATAGGCTTAGCGGGATTCATGGAGATCCTGATTGGCCTCCGTGTAAAGTCTAGCGACCAATGACCAAAGGCCCGTCGTTCACGCGAGATCATTAGTGGATTATACCTATTTAAACATTAAGGAATCGATAAAAAAATCAGCTGTTGTTAGGTTGCAATCTCCCTTTAAGATTGCGTCAACCCAGAGGTATAAAATTTTGACGTATTAATAGTATGACAAAACTAAATATATAATCTTTATAAATTCAAATAAAATGGTGACAGTGACAGCCTCACTTTAAGAAAACATTTTGGTGTGGGAGTGATTTCATAGGCGCCACTAATGTGACGCTACGTAGATTTTAATTTGTATAATAAGCCTTATTGTAAATGACAATACAATTTTCTTTATTTTTATCTTTTTCAGGTGGTGTCTCGGAGAAAATTCTCGCTTCCCTAGGGGAATCCGAAGAGGTCGATACGGAATTAAGCGAAGGTTAGTTGGTTCTCCATTTTCTTAATCCCTTCCTGTCTAGCCAAAGTTTTGGCCACCTTCAACCCAAAACTGTCCCGTTTCGTAATCAGAGAGATTGCGTAGAGAACACGCGTGATATAAGGAGAGATTTTGGTTTGACGTAATTTGGAAGTTTATTTATCCTTTCTATAGCCCTTTCCCTCTCCTGTCGCGTTTAGGATTATAAGGCATTTAGAAAACGTGGAACAATCTTGGATTTTAGTATAATACTATTTCGAAATTAGATTTCTTGGTAAATGGATTTCTTTTAGGCTGATATGAAACAAACCAAAGTTTCGAGGATAATTGCGGTATAATTTGTTTCAAACATCTCTAAGTAGATGTTAATTATAATATTGTATTTGAATCTAGAGCCAGGTACGACTCCGAAGTAGTTGGTAATTAGAGTAGTTAATAGATTTGTGTGTACAGTGTAGGACAGAGGTTTTCAAAACAGAGTTTATCAATACAACGTTTATCCAAACCTAATCTAACCTAACCTAACCTATAACGTAACTTTATCAAAAACGATTTTGTGAAAAAGCTCATTTTTTTGGAAAACGGCTTTTTTTTTATCTACAGACCTGTAAGGAATTGCATATATTGTGGTGATTAACTGTAAATAGTATATTTTTACTCGAAAGATAGCTACCATATCGGCGTGAGATACAAATGGCGCGAAAATTTGGCCATTCGCTTTTACTGAAAATTATAAAAGGTCAGGGACGAGTCAGCGAATTTGTAAATTGGCCCAAAAGGTCGGGGACGAGTCGGGGAATTTTTAAATTGGCCCAAAAGGTCGGGGACGAGTCGGGGAATTTTTAAATTGGCCCAAAAGGTCGGGGACGAGTCGGGGAATTTTTAAATTGGCCCAAAAGGTCGGGGACGAGTCGGGGAATTTTTAAATTGGCCCAGAAGGTCGGGGACAAGTCGGAGAATTTGTAAATTGGCCCAGAAGGTCGGGGACAAGTCGGAGAATTTGTAAATTGGCCCAAAAGGTCGGGGACAAGTCAGGGAATTTGTAAAGGAGCCCAAATGGTCAGAGAAATTATTTTGGCTATTCGCTTTTACTGAAAATTACAAAAGGTCAGGGACAAGTCAGCGAATTTGTAAATTGGCCCAAAAGGCCGGGTACGAGTCAGGGAATTTGTGAATTGACTCAAAAGGTCGGGGACAAGTCGGAGAATTTGTAAATTGACTCAAAGGGTTGGGGACAAGTCAGGGAATTTGTAAATTGTCCCAAAAGGTTGGGGACAAGTCAGGGAATTTGTAAACGAGAACAAATGGTCAGAGAAATTAATTATTTTGGTACATGACAAAAACCAGATTGACCAATTGTAACATAATTATTTTAAACTGAAAATATTTGTCTAAAGATTAAATTTTTTTCTCGTAAACTGAATAAACTATCGATTATGATTGATAAACTGTCAAATGAAAAGTGGAAATTGCCAAGATCTCGCTCATAAGAATATATTCATGTCAGAGACATTATTTAGAAATGGTCAGGAAAAAACGTGGTTAAAAGAGAGAAAAAAAATGTTTGGGCTTTTAAGTACCCCTTTGGGTTTTGTAGGAAATGTCCCAAAATTAGATTTCTTAAAATGATAAAGTTCTATCGAGTATAGTATTATTACATACTGAACGTGTTTGAGGAGTTTACTATCCAAATAGAGATCTTTACTCGGTGAGAAAAAGTGCATATATTCAGTACAAGTATCGTCATAAAAAAAACAGACAGGAAGAAGGTTACCGCGTTATCTTCATCTTATATTTTTTCGTACTCCTTTTTTTTTCCCATCAAATTCCCAACATGGGTTACTTGTCCCCGTAACGAAAGGTAGAGCGTTATGTCTCAACCTGTAACGTCAGCTCGGAATAAAAATATCGTATTTTCAAAACTAATAGAATTCCATGCAATTACCCGTGCAAAAAATGGTCAAGATAATGTTATTTTCCTATAAACATTGAATAATAAAATAATAATAAATTGTCTAATAAAAGTAATTAGACACGCAATATGACTCGATTCGCGGGCTCGCGAAATTAATTACAAGATATTGAAAAGCTGTTACATACCCGTGATGTCGGATTTACTTTCATTTCAATGGCTCTCATAGAAAAATCAAAGATATCGGCTTTCCCAATTACGAAAAATCTTCTAATTTGGTCAAAAATGGTCTAAATTGGAAAATTCCAACCGAATTCAATTGCAACGAATGACTTTGATCCAACATTTGTTGAATTATTCTTTTGTATTTAGTTTTAATTTACTTGTGGTTCAACCATTATCTGAGAAACGTTATGAACTTTATAAATCACGAAATCATTTAGCTTACGTATAGAGCTCGGAATTCGTTTAACTTTTGTTAATTGAATAAGACCATCGTGGATGTCAATCGGATATTATACGTTCGAGGAAACATATCCATTTCTTATTCGAGTTAACGTATACCCGAATGTAAGACAAACTTTTTATTCATACTCAATCTTTATAGGAAATTGATACAAGTTATACGAGTTATTCATTCGCCCATAAGAAACATTTGAAACTCGAGTTTCTTCGCGGATTTTAACCCAATTTGAGATCTCGAAGCTTGAATGTCGTTATTTAGTCGGTTGCTTTAAATTTATAATATAATTATTTCTACACGAATTTCGAGAAACTTCATATTTTTATCTTGTCATTATCCGTTTGAATAAACGCGTAATTTGTTTATTAATCCTGCAGCTTAAAATTTTATCTTCGTATAATTCGTATCCTGCATTTGATACGCGTCTGTTTATATAATTAGTGCTTTTATATTAAGAAACAATTTATCAGAGATTAAAATATCTAAAAAAAAGCCTAGTTATCAATGGATATATCCTAAGTTATTCAATATCCGATTCCGAGCTCTAAGTTACGAATGTAAAATACAAGAAAAATACGAATAACACTTTGTGTAAGGTCTGTGCACCGTCTACCAGCCTAAATTAAAATACACGCTGTTCATTATATTGACTTGTTTGTTTTTGAAGAAATCTATTGGATATAGCAGTATACAGTTGCTTAGAGTAAATATTTGCATCGTGTTTTTAAGATTAATTGTGGAGCCCTTTAGAATAAATGTTTTTACTATTCGTTAAAGTAAACCTTCTTTTTCCGAAAAGTATTACGCTGACTCCACGTCGTACGTGGCTGGCTGGTTTCTTGTACATGGGTGTGTTTGACAATTATAATTCGAATTCTCGCTGTAAACCTTTTCTTAGTTCACCGTTTCCTTTTTCTATAGTGACAGGCGAGAACGAAGCACTTTTTAATTCTTTTGATATAGAGAGGAAATTTAATCTTGGGTAGACTCTTGGAGAGAGCGTGGCATTGCGGAACATTAAAATACTCTTTCCCCTGAAAAAACTTTTAAACACCATTCATCTAATCTCTTTACGAAATTAAATTCACGCTATAATATAATACTTCGATAAAATGCTTTTCCGCAATACTCTAAAGGATTAAAGGAAGAATGCAGCCTAAGAAGTGTTTTTTCTTATCGATTTATTATCGTTTAAATAGGCATACATCACTAGTAATAAAATTACAAACAAATGTTAAACTAGAAATAAATTTAAAACTTACCCGGAAAATAGGCTTTGCTGGATTCATGGAGATGCTGAATTTCTACGCAATGAAGGGTCAGCGACGAATCGAATGATATTGATTCAAGTCGCCTGAACGATCGGCCTTTGCTCATTGGTGGATGACCCTTCAAAGCGAATAAATTCAGGATATCTCCATGAATCGAGCTAAGCCTATTTTCCGTGTAAGTTATTTCTAGTTTAATATTTGTTTGTTTAATATTTGTTTTTATTCTTTGATTATGCCTGTTTAAACGATAAGGAATCGATAAAAAAATAACTTGATCTTAGTTTCATTCACACTTTAAGGGATTGAAAATTCCTACAAATGATATCCTGGTTAGTGGTTACGTCCATGAACCGGTGGACCATTGAATTGTATTGTTTTGCACTGAAAAGTAAAAGTTAAGAGTTACGATAAAGTTGAGTTGGAGTTACAATATTTTCTCCTGGGCTAACGCCTAGATCTTGATGAAAAATTCTAAGCGTGTGTAAGACACGTATACCTATCTGTAGTGTCAAGTGCATCCGTCATATAGTTGTTCTCCCTGGGCTCTACGAGGCATAGCAAACATTGGGTAGATGGCTTTTGATCTTTTTGGTAAAATTCCACCCTCACGTTCGCTTCTCCCTCGTGCCCCAGTCTTTCATTTCCGGAATACTCAACATCCTTCCGGTTTAGTCCGTCTTTTTTCACGCGATTCTTAACGGTCGCGAGTAGATATAAATCCTTATATTTCGTTAACGAGTAATTCCCAGATAGATAGCTTTTATGGACATTCGTTATTAATTTATTGTCACCGGCCAGGATAGGATCATTTGACAAAATGTCTCGCTCGTTTTCTACTAGGTTCAATAAGAATAAATGTATTCTGAAGAAGGGTGTAAGACACAATTTTATCTTTATTTTTGGTTCAATCCTAGTTATATAATTTTAATTCATATTGAATTGAATTGCAATTCTAAAAGACCAGTTTTCTAACAAGGTTTTGAAGCTATTTCTTTCGCTTTTCCAAGAGAATCTTCTATCAAATTCATTTAAATATCCGCTTCTCTGTCACTTTGAGCCTGTTAATGTGCAGGTTAAAGGAAAAGCTTGTTTTAAACGCCAAATGTTTGTTTGGACGCAAAAAATCGATTCATGGCATAAAAAACTAGATATGAACTCGAGTTCAGTTTTGGTTTTAGCAGAAGCCGATTAAACCCTCCATTGAAGTCTATTACTGTAATGTTGGATACAACGCACCTCTCGGACGGGGAAAAATTTCCTCTTTTACTAGCTGGGAGGGGGCCTACTTCATACCAAAATTCTATCTTGTCTTTTCTTGGGGATGTGCTTCAAAACTGGTAGGTAGCACGTGATTTATTCCAAGATAATCTTGTATGTAAGTAGAATCCCGAGCGCTAGCCTTCCCACGCGTACGATACAATCGGAATTTGCGTGACTCTTTCAGTATGAACGTAACTCATCCTAACTCCTCAGGTTTTTGCTTTTTTTACAAACTTTCTCTTGAACCTAGAAACGCGCAGTTGGTGAGACCGTGAGAAGCACCTAAAGTTTTTTACAAACAAAAAATAAGAAAGTCATTGTATTCACTGAAATTAACCCTGGTCAAGGAACTCCACCAACGAACATTTTCCCCTATAGGGCTACTTTTGGCGTGACAGTCGAACCTAGATTCCGCTCCGAAAATGTCTACCGTTAGGAGTCGTAAAAATCGGAATTTTTGAAACTTACTACTTCAGACACATGGTAAACTAGACCCGGGAATAATAGACTTCAAAGGAGGTTTCATCCGCTTCTGGTTTTAGAAAGAATTCAAACCTTTTGTTCCTGGTTAAAATGAGTTTATATTCAAGAAGTTTTAGTTTTGACTCCGTTGAGGTGAATCAATAGCGCTTGATAATCGCGCGTATGCAACAGTCTTTTGTACTTAAGCTGAGTATTTCCTAAGGCGTGTACTTTGTTTTTACCTTTTTGCGGTTTCTCCCCCAAGTATTCCTCAATCTGAGAAGTTGAAAAGTCTCAAAATAAACATCGCTTAGCGATTTAAAACCTTTCTCAGAGATACTTGGTGGAAGGAAGGAAATGGAAAGTAAAACTTGTTGGCTTTACAGCCCTAGATCGAGTGAGAAAGCGCCTAAGAGATTTCAAAAGCCCATTTGGGAAATTGAGACTTAACCGTTTTGTTCTTTTTCGTCAATCGCCGATGCTTTTACCGAAATAATCAGCGAAAGGTGTTTTAAAGGTGCGGCGCAACATTTCCATTGCTTAAGAAAGTTATACTGAAAACAGGCAGTACTTATTGAACAACCTCATTTAAAAATATCTCTTTATTAATATAAATTATTATTATTATTATATTATTTGTTTTTTTCTAAGCATGTAGTTCTTATTTTATACACCATTTTCTGGATATAAGCACAAAATTGTGCGACATCCTTTGGATATTAGCGCAAAATTGTACGCCATTTTCTAGATATTAGCACAAAATTGTACGAAATTCTTTGGATATTAATTAGCACAAAATTGTACATATATTTTTTTTGGATATTCACACAAAAGCGTATGCCATTTTCTGGGTACTAGCGCAAAATTGTACTCCATTTTCTCTGTTTTAGCACAAAATGTTGCGAAATTTTTCTGGGTATTAGCACAAAATGTTACGAAATTTTTCTGGGTATTAGCACAAAATGTTACGAAATTTTTCTGGGTATTAGCACAAAATGTTACGAAATTTTTCTGGGTATTAGCACAAAATGTTACGAAATTTTTCTGGGCATTAGCACAAAATGTTACGAAATTTTTCTGGGTATTAGCACAAAATATTACATTTTTCTGGGTATTAGCACAAAATGTTACGAAATTTTTCTGGGTATTAGCACAAAATGTTACGAAATTTTTCTGGGTATTAGCACAAAATGTTACGAAATTTTTCTGGGTATTAGCACAAAATGTTACATTTTTCTGGGTATTAGCACAAAATGTTACATTTTTCTGGGTATTAGCACAAAATGTTACATTTTTCTGGGTATTAGCACAAAATTGTACGCCATTTTTCTGGGTATTAGCACAAAATTGTACGCCATTTTTCTGGGTATTAGCACAAAATGTTACATTTTTCTGGGTATTAGCACAAAATGTTACATTTTTCTGGGTATTAGCACAAAATTGTACGCCATTTTTCTGGGTATTAGCACAAAATTGTACGCCATTTTTCTGGGTATTAGCACAAAATTGTACGCCATTTTTCTGGGTATTAGCACCAAATTTTACGCCATTTTTCTGGGTATTAGCACAAAATTTTACGCCATTTTTCTGGGTATTAGCACAAAATTGTACGCCATTTTTCTGGGTATTAGCACAAAATTGTACGCCATTTTTCTGGGTATTAGCACAAAATTGTACGCCATTTTTCTGGGTATTAGCACAAAATTGTACGCCATTTTTCTGGGTATTAGCACAAAATTGTACGCCATTTTTCTGGGTATTAGCACAAAATTGTACGCCATTTTTCTGGGTATTAGCACAAAATTGTACGCCATTTTTCTGGGTATTAGCACAAAATTGTACGCCATTTTTCTGGGTATTAGCACAAAATTGTACGCCATATTCTGGATAGTAGCACAAAATTGTACGCCATGTTCTGGATACTAGCTGAAAACTGTACGCCATTTTTTTGGACCTTATCACAAAATGGTACGATATATTCTGTATATTAGCCCAACAAATTTAACTGAGAACATTCCGCTTAATAATATCTGTTTCCCTCTCGAATTAGAATGGGCCGAGCTATAAACCCTATAAGCCCCTTTTTTCCCGTTTTAATAGCATTATTGAATGTGATTTTACTTAATTCCCATAGGCTTATTCTTTTTTTCTGGTCTTTTACCACGTACTAACATGGCGTTTTCTTAACTTGTTTCAATTAATTGTAATTATTTCCCCATAAAATTAGACGTAATGTTCCATTTTTAAGCTTCTTATCCTCAACGCCAGAACCTATTATCAAAAAATCCTAAACCTCCAACCTTTTTACGAAATGACGCGTGCAAATGCGATCAATTCTATTTCACCAGCAGTTTGCAGCGCGACTATAGCTATAATAATATTTTCCTCATAACTCGAAGTATTTTAAAGGGAAGTCGGAGAGGAAAATCGAGTGATTTGTTATATCGATTTTACTATTAAAAATAATACTTAATTGTTGGCGCGTTTAAAACTTTCGGCAAATGACTCTTGAATCGTAGCATCGTCGTGTTAAACCCGAAAGCATCATTGTGAAGGATATGCTTTATATATTAACAAGAATCCATTCAGGTTCCATAAAAATATGGGAGCATAGCTTTAGCCTCTGGTACCATCCTCCCAAACTTTGTAACAAAAGTTCGTCCGCAATTTTCGCAACATTTCTACGCTTAGATCTTTTTTCGGTCGGCTCCATTTTTATTACCCAAAATATTATGTCAAGGTCGTTAGTGGCGCGGGTTAATAATAGATATCAGGAGCGATTTACTTGAAAAATCGATTCGAAGCGGACGAACTTTTGCTACAAAGTTTGGGAGGATGGTTATTGAATCGCGGCCCTCCCATATTCTTATGGAACCTGAATGGATTCTTGATATTAATTTAAATATGATATGAGAATTAAGCCATCCAAAGAATATGATCCCATAGTCCAATTTTGGGCTATTTTCAAATGACCATATCGTTTCACCAGGAGCTCCCAGATTAAACCCCAAAAGGTGATACTCTCGTATCAACGAAGCTACGGTCACACTAGCATTTCTTAATCGGTTTGAAACGGCTTCATCTCTCGGTTGTTGAAATCAAATCGGTGTGAAACTGGTTCCCGAAGCGGTTTCGAGAAATAGAATCATATCGATTCGAGAAAAGACGGACTCTAGCAAAACCTTTTTGAAACGGTTTAAATCGATTCCAAGGCCTAGTATGAACACGGCTCTAGTCTTGGTAAAACCTGTAGGCTGTAGCGGCACTACCGTCCATGAGAAATTTTTCTTCGATGATTGACTTCGTCTTAATTTCTAATCTCATCTTTCAAATCTTAATCTAATTTTTCTTAATTGATGACGTATTGATTTTTTTCCCCTAATTCCGAATTATTTTTATTAATTAATTGTACGTATATTTTAATGTTATTTGTCTCTGTTGTATGGTGCCTACCACTTTATAGGCTTTGCCTCTGTGGTCGCCTTCAGTTTAACTTTGGAAATAATTACTATTATTATTAAATATAATTATAGTTTCATCTGTAGGTCGTTGAAGCCGAATCTCTTTTGAAACTGGTTCCCTATGCCGTTTCGAGAAATTGATTCAAGAAAAAAGTGCCCCATTCATACGTCTGCATCGAAACGTTTTGAAACGTAGGAAACCCAGTTCTTATATAAAAAGTTTTTCATCGACAAAAATGGTAACAGGGTCGCTTTAACTATAAATCTCCTTCTCCCTCGAAAGAAAATAAAAGTAACATTAAATCCGTCACCATCCACAAACAATACCAAAATGCTGTAACCAATTACACAGCCAAAGGGGGCGAGATACCATACTTTCAGTAAGGAAACCTTTTTCATCCCCTAGTTCATTATTCATCCTACACTACGCCAGCATAAAAAAGATTGCTCGTGCATATTGCCGAAAGAAAGAATAATAATATACAGTTCATCTCAATCGAAATTACAATGTTGAGATTAACATATAGCCCTATTTTTATCCCGTTTTCTCGCGCGTTCTAACGGAATATAGTAGGTTTTTGTAAATGTAGAAAGACTAAGGATATTAAACTATGGGAGACGGGAAAAACCTCGCGTTTTATCCCTGGATTCTATACAGTCTTAATAATGTTCCTTGGAAAAAAACCTACGTACGGTTCCGTCTGGATAGAAGGATTTTAAAAGGGGTTAACCTCGCCTCCGGGCCTTGAGGATTGAACCAATGACGCGTGTCGGTCGTAGAATGGCCTCGCCGGAGAAAGAAATCCAAAGGGATAGTGAAACGAAAATAAACCTTTTCATATCGGCCATTTGTCACGTTGACAGTAGCTTTTCTTAATCCATTTTCAACGGTAAAATCAAACCGATATGAAAATCGCCAGGAATCGTTTTAAGCGTCACGCGTTCACGCATTTTCTTTATAAATCGATTTGTCGTAGCTTCATCTATCGGTTGTTGAAACCGAATCGGTATGAAACTGGTTCCCGAAGCAGTTTCGAGAAATCACGATCAAATCGATTCGGGAAAAGACGTTGTGATGTTCACACGACTCTAGCGAAACGTTTTGAAGCGGTTTAAATCGATTCCAAGGCCTAGTGTGAACGCGGCTTATAAATGTTCCCGCAACTTTATACAGTCAGGGACACAATCCCCCGACAATCTATTATTTCTTACCTCCCGTGAAATATTTTTCATACGCTTTGACAACAACACACGCGCAACCATGCACCCAAGTTAATATATTCAATCTAGAAGTTCTTTATTCAACTCTATTATATTTCCGGGATTTAACAAGCGCCCCCGGGTTTATTTCTTTTCAGGGGATTTATCACTGGCACAGTTTTTATATCCGTTTTTTGGATTTACATATAAATTACGTTAAAAAAGCGACATTTTGGTGACTATGGTGCGTGGTTAGGCATTTTTGAGGATTCGAATTTCAAGCCTAAATGAAATTTCGCGGGAATACCATAGATCAATATAGAGGGAACGATCAACAGGCTTTAGTTTTATCCTCCCTTTTGTTGAAAAAAAGTGTAAGGGAAGCTCACAGGTGGTCAAACGGACAACCGCGAAATGCCCATTTGTTGGCCCTTAAGGCTAACCCGCGTACTCTTTCCGCTCCTTTCCAAGGGACCATTCTTGAAGAAGAAATCTTCTTTCTGAAAAGATCCTTCAGTACTAGAAATCCCTCTTCTTCCAGTTGCATATCCACTATAGATTTCTTTTCAACTCGATCTTACCCTTATCTCGCTTCTTTCGCTTCACCGGAAAGATGCAAAATTACTCTAGAACTCTCGTTTAAGGACGATTATTTTCTACTTAAAGAATCGTAGTATATAGAAGAAAGCTTTCGATAAACCGTTAGAGATTTATTTTATTTCTATTTTTTTCTTAATCTGCTTTCAAACCGTTTCAAAAACATTTCGGGAAACTCTTTTTCTTGAATCGATTTCAATCGAAACTGCTTCGAGAACCGGTTTCAATCCGATTTGGCTTGAACAACATTAAGTCGCGTTCGTACTAGTCCTTGTAATCGATTTAAATCGTTTCAAAACGTTTCACTGGAGTCGTGTGAACGGGAAACCGTCTTTTCTCGTATCGATTTGATTCGATTTCTCGAAACTGCTTCGGGAACCAGTTTCATACCAATAGGTGAATCTACGTGAACACGTGACGCTTAAAACGATTACTGGCGATTTGAATATCGGTTTCGTTTTACCGTTTCAAATCGATTAAGAAATGCTAGTGTGACCGTAGCTTTAGAAGAAACTATAGTAAATCGATTTATAAAAATGATATATGAACAGATGGCGCTTAAAACTATTGCGAGCGATTTAAATATCGGTTTTGATTCTTTAAAATTAGGTTTATTTTGAAATCGGTGGCAGGGTCCCTTTAATCAACGTTTACGCCTAGCTTTAAAACATTTGGTGTTTTTAAATAGCTCGGGGATTTTTTAAGTGTTTAAGGTACAGGCTTTTTTACCCTAATTAGTAATTCCCTGTCGTAAACTTTTAATTGCACTTTCAACCCCGGAAGTTTAGCCCGGCTGCAAATACCTTTTATAGTAATTGCTTCTTACTAAGTACTGGCTTGCATGGAGAGACCGATACTAGTGTATTAATTTAGTTAACACTAACAAAATAATACACTAATATATATTCGCGACGGGGAATACTACTTAACAAAAGCTCATAACGTATTCTAGAAAAGTATTTAATGGTAAGATGGAGAGGAAGATGATTTTTTTATTGAGTCTGCTGTAAAAAAATAAGATACATTTGCGTAGTAAAACATTCAGGAAGTGTATTTGTTTCAATTGTACCAAAAAAACGGATACCTTTTGCTTTTGACATTCAATTGAAAGAAGAACCTTCGACTAATCAAAAGACGTCCCTGAACATGCCTTGGAAAAAGGAAATTCACGTGTTTGGTGCGAGTTCAATTTGTACGAGGCCCGAAAAGAGTCTGGTTGCTTGTCTATTTTACGTAGTTCCCACTACTTAAAGGGTAAATGAAAACTGATCAATCATAAATCAGTTTCATGATTTTACGTATTTCTGAATCTACATTATCGAAAACCAAAGAAAAGTATCAACTCTTATTTTTATGCATCTCTTAAATATGATAGAAAAGGTTTGAAAGAATGGACTTAGTTGTCTGCTACAAAAAGCACGGAGCCGCTTTGTAAGAATTTCCGAGGCAAACACCCGACGAATAGACGAGCTCTCGCAAAATCCTGCGTGCTTGCGTGTGATTTGATATTACAAACGCGGGACTTTAAAGAATGAAAGCGCCTGAGTTTGAATTCAATCTTTTTAGCAGGGCTCCCACCAGGTCCCTAAAATACCTAAAACACCCTACTTTTTTTTGAGGTCCCTAAACCACCATAAATTTATGATTTGGTCCCTAAATCACCATATTTGTACTAAATTTGGTTAAAAGTACCGTTGTCCTATAATAATGAACCCAAATTTTATGTTAAGTCGAAAAAGTGACAGCGAGAAAAACTAAGTCAGTATGATATAATATCACGAAAAAATGTGATCAAATTAAAATCAGATTTGTGATAAAATGCTTTTACAAAAAAAAAAAAAAAAAAAAAAAAAAAACTATTTTAAAAGTCATTTTGTGAAAATGAAAGATCTCATTTCTTCTTAAATTGGTTAATATTTGCTCCCTATTTTAAAAATTTTAGTTCCTATTTCACCCTATTTCTAGCCTGAAAAATCCCCTATTTTTTTTTTTTTTTTTTAAGATTTTGGTGGGAGCCCTGCACTCGATAAAATCGAGCAAAATTCCCCAAAAATGTACCCTATCTTAAAATGGCCGTAACTTTTCTCCACGATCTCCTAGGCATAAACCGATCGCACCATTAGAAAGAAAACCTTCCCTATATTAATTTAAAATAATAAAATTAACATGAGCCACTCGTTAAAGCATATTCCGCCACTTATAGAAATCAAGCAAAAACCCAAAAGTGACCCCTATCTTAAAATGGCCGTAACTTTTCTCCACGATCTCCTAGCCATAAACCGTTTGCACCATTAGAAAGAAGACCTTCCCTACATTAATTTAAAATGATAAAATTAACATGAGCCACTCGTTAGAGAATATTCCGCCACTGATAGAAATCAAGCAAAAACCCAAAAGTGACCCCTATCTTAAAATGGCCGTAACTTTTCTCCACGATCTCCTAGCCATAAACCGCTTGCACCATTAGAAAGAAGACCTTCCCTACATTAATTTAAAATGATAAAATTAACATGAGCCACTCGTTAGAGAATATTCCGCCACTGATAGAAATCAAGCAAAAACCCAAAAGTGACCCCTATCTTAAAATGGCCGTAACTTTTCTCCGCGATCTTCTAGACATAAACCGATTGCACCATTAGAAAGAAGACCTTCCCTACATTAATTTAAAATAATAAAATTAACATGAGCCACTCGTTAAAGCATATTCCGCCACTTTTAGAAATCAAGCAAAAACCCAAAAGTGACCCCTATTTTAAAATGCCGTAATTTTTCTCCACGATCTTCTAGGCATAAACCGATTGCACCATTAGAAAGAAGACATTCCCTACATTAATTTAAAATAATAAAATTAACATGAGCCACTCGTTAGTGAATATTCCGCCACTGATAGAAATTGAGCAAAATTCCCCAAAAATGAGCCCTATCTTAAAATAGCCGTAACTTTTCGCTACGACTCATAGGCATAAACCGATTGCGCCATTATAAATTAGACATTCCTTATATTATTTTAAGATCATAAAATATTGTTTCGCCACTCGAAAAAAGTGTTTCGCCACTCTCTAGAAATCGAGCAAAATTCCCCAAAAATGAACCCTATCTTAAAATGGCCGTAACTTTTCTCCACGATCTCCTAGGCATAAACCGATTGCACCATTAGAAAGAAGACCTTCCCTACATTAATTTAAAATAATAAAATTAACATGAGCCACTCGTTAGAGAATATTCCGCCACTGATAGAAATCAAGCAAAAACCCAAAAGGGACCCCTATCTTAAAATGGCCGTAACTTTTCTCCACGATCTTCTAGGCATAAACCGATTGCACCATTAGAAAGAAGACCTCCCTTACGAAAATAATTTGCTCTAAAATAGCTCTTTTCTTGCTCTTTTAACTCCTAAACAAGTCTGATATTGCTCTTAGCCGATTGGGAGTTTAAATTTTCACCCGCAAGACCAAAATCAGTCGTTTGACAGACCTCTTTATATGCTTTTATTTTTAGATGATTCTTACTTTCAGACCAAATTAAGATTAATGTTTCATCTAATCAAAGCTTCAATCAAGGACATTTCTAGGTGGTCTGGTTAGAAGACCTCTTTCCTGCTCTTATAACCTCTAAAACTCATCACTCATACTTAAGGATTTTTGCACAATCTTATATGAAGACCAAAATAGTGTTCTTCTTGAAAACTTAAAAACTCAATTTTGATGACCTCTTTCGATAAGACGTGTTAAGACGATCTTGCTAACTGTAAGAATCTAGCCTTAAATATTCTCAAAAGATCTAACTTAAAGAACTATTACACAAAGATGTAAAAAGACTATTTACGTATACGATTTCAGACTATAAAGACCTATATTTAAGATCTCTTAACAAAAAGACCTTAAAAGTCCTGATTTTAGTTTATTTAGCCTAGTTTTAAGGCATCTTACAAAAAGATGCATTCATTTTAGAGACTGTAAGGTCTATCTTGAAGACTTCTGACAAAAAGATCTCTAAATACCTTTTAAGATGCGTTCATGTTAGAGACAAAAAGGTCTGTCTTTAAGACCTCTTACAAAAGCCTATTTAAAGACCATTTAAGATGCATTCATTATAGTCACTTAAAGGCCTATTTATAAGACCTCTTACAAAAATACCCTAAATACTTTTTAAGATGCATTCATTTTAGAGATTGAAACGTCTATCTATAAGACCTCTTACAAAAATACCTTTTAAGATGCATTCATGTTAGAGAAAACAAGGTCTATATTTAAGTCCTCCTCCAAATACACGTTTAAAGACCCTTTAAGATGCATTCATTTTTGGGACTGAAAGGCCTATTTATAAGACCTCTTGCAAAAAGACCCTACAGACATTTTAAGATGCATTCATTTTAGAGATTGAAACGTCTATCTATAAGACCTCTTACAAAAAGACCTTTTAAGATGCATTCATGTTAGAGACAACAAGATCTATATTGAAGACCTCTTGCAAAAACACATTTAAAGACCCTTTAATACGCATTTAGTTTAGACTCTGAAAGGCCTATTTATAAGACCTCCTGCAAAAAGATCCTAAAGACATTTTAAGATGCATTCATTTTACAGATTGAAACGTCTATCTATAAGACCTCTTACACAAAGACCTTTTTTGATGCGTTCATGTTAGAGAAAACAAGGTCTATATTTAAGACCTCTTGCAAAAACACATTTAAAGACCCTTTAAGATGCATTTATTTTAGACTCTGAAAGGCCTATTTATAAGACCTCCTGCAAAAAGATCCTAAAGACATTTTAAGATGCATTCATTTTACAGCTTGAAACGTCTATCTATAAGACCTCTTACAAAAATACCTTTTAAGATGCGTTCATGTTAGAGAAAACAAGGTCTATATTTAAGACCTCTTGCAAAAACACATTTAAAGACCCTATAAGATGCATTCATTTTAGAGACTGAAAGGCCTTATTTATAAGGCCTCTTGTAAAAATCCCCTAAAGACCTTTTAAGATGCATTTATTTTAGAGATTGAAAGGCCTATCTATAAGATGTCTTATAAAAATACCTTTTAAGACCTTTTAGCATTTTCACGACCCGATCATACTTTTAATGAATCAGTGCAATATAGGCAATCCTCAGAAAATTTTAACTTGGCCTAACTAGTCTTTGGCTAAGTGCTAAATTTCCCATGACCCCTGCCATTCGCTCTTTTTGTTTGTAAGAAATTTTTGTTCGTTCCCACGGGTCATAGTTTAGGGCGAGAAATAGCCAGTTCGAGAGAACATCGTCGTTCGGCATACAATTAATTGTCATTATTTATGCCTATAAAGATTAAACTATGTCAATACTTCGGTTAATAATATATCATCCAAGGATGAAGGTATAAACGATTTAAAATTTTTGCTATGTCTATCGTAAACTTGGTTGGGGTAACAAAATCCCTGGGAGATATTTTTTTAACAAAGAGCGGCTAAAGACACGTACGCCTTTACTCTACCCCCTTTTCCTCTAGTACCAAAACCCAACCGATTTTTCTCCCCCATCAAAGTTCAAAAAACACAAGAGTCTAAAAGGAGACTAATTTTAGATCATTTTAGCCTTATTAGTTCTAACACCTCTTTGATAAAGACGCTTTTTTCCCGCCAAACTTATTGCGCACGCGCACAAAAGGGGCGTCAGAGCACAGAGCTACCTCGGTGACCTCGCCAGTTGTCATAGTTCAGAAAGGAAAGAGAGTCGCGCTGAGACAAGTTCGTTTTTAAAAGCGTTCTAATCGTAACTAAAACGATCTTATTAAATCACTATTTTAATATGTAGGAATTCGCAGTTTCTATTTATTGAACTATACAAGCTCTTTTCGCCGCCACTTAATTCCAGTTGTCTTAGCAAATACAGTATATCAAAGCAAGCAATTGTCGAGTGGGTTAGTAACAAAAGCCTGAGTATAGTCGCTTAATTATTGATAAGGCGGGCAGAGTTTTTGGGAAGAAAACTATTGTGAAACGGAATAAAAACGTATCAAGCAGAAGTACTTAAAATAAGCGGTAAGTCAAAATTTATAATATATTTTCAAACTGTATTCTAGGAGTGGCTAAATGTGCGCTTCTTTTCTGGGGAGCGAAGCCAGGTTTAATCAAATTAATTTAGGTTTAAGACAGGGTGGGTTAAGTAAACACGGTCTTCTCGAACTCTCCTCGAGTCTATTTTCACCACATTTTGTTTTCATTCCCCAGAAAAAAAGGTGCACATTTTTCAACTTGTTATATTTCTTGTATTTATCATTAACTTGGTTCGTATTCTTGGTTGAATACTCCTATCAAGAATCCTAAAGATAACATGAATCAAACAAAGAATTCACTACAAAAGACCAAGAATTAAGTCTCAAAAGGAAAGGAAAAGTGCAACTGAAAAGGAAGTAACTTTGTTCAACAGTCAAAAACTGAACGAAGTCTTAAAAATGGCATCACTCCTGGATACTTTTAAAGATACATATAATTAATCTCTTCGAAAAGAAACCACCGATCACAGCCCGTGACAGACTATCCCCGAAATTTAAAATATTCTTTAAGAATTTGGAAGACGTGCTTTTAGGCCTAAAACTGCAACCTTGAAACATTCGATATCAATTAACCAGGACGTTTTGTTTAGTTTAATTAATATCCTTAGACTTCTATTAACATATGCCATCGAATAAAATTTACTTGTTTCGATATTTCATTCTTCATTTAAAAAAATATGGTGCGTGACTATTAAAATTTTATTTCAAACTAGTAATTTAAAATGCTTTGATTGTTGAATTGAATTAAAGGATTCAAATTGTTAAATGTAATTAATTTTAATAATTAAAGAATTTGAAGCAGCCTAATAGTCTTTTGAACATCTCCAAAACAGACGTCTTTTGAACATCTCCAAAACAGACGTCTTTTGAACATCTCCAAAACAGACGTCTTTTGAACCTCTCCAATAAGACGTCTTTTGAACATCTCTGAAACAGACGTCTTTTGAACATCTCTGAAACAGACGTCTTTTGAACATCTCTGAAACAGACGTCTTTTGAACATCTCTGAAACAGACGTCTTTTGAACATCTCTGAAACAGACGTCTTTTGAACATCTCTGAAACAGACTTAAATAAACGTCTTTTGAACATCTCTTAAACAGACTTAAATAAACGTCTTTTGAACATCTCTTAAACAGACGTCTTTTGAACATCTTTAAAACAGACGTCTTGTGAACAGCTCTATATTAGACGTTCGTTTCGACTGGGAGATCTTTAAATAAGACGCCTGAAGATCGTCTTCAAATTAGACTCGTGTAGATCATTATTCTAAAGGCTTCAAAAGAAGCACTAAGAAGTATATGGTCTTTTCGGAGTAAGAGGTTCAAAAAAAAGTTAGACGTCTAGAAGAGCGCTAGAATCGCTCTTGTAGCGCTCTTCTAGACGTCTTACATTTTTTGAACCTCTAACTCGGAAACGCTCGGAAACGCTCGGAAAAGACCTTTTAGTTCTAAACTGCAGATTAATTATTTTCGTAAGGGCTTCCCTACATTAATTTAAAATAATAAAATTAACATGAGCCACTCGTTAGAGAATATTCCGCCACTGATAGAAATCAAGCAAAAACCCAAAAGTGACCCCTATCTTAAAATGGCCGTAGCCTTTCTCCACGATCTCCTAGGCATAAACCGATCGCACCATTAGAAAGAAGACCTTCCCTACATTAATTTAAAATAATAAAATTAACATGAGCCACTCGTTAAAGCACATTCCGCCACTGATAGAAATCAAGCAAAAACCCATTAGAAATTAGACATTCCTTATATTATTTTAAGATCGTAAAATATTGTTTCGCCACTCGAAAGAAGTTTTTTGCCCCTCGCAGAGCTCCCACTAGGTCCCTAAAATACCTAAAACCCCTACTTTTTTTTAGGTCCCTTAACCACCATAAAATCATGATTTGGTCCCTAAATCACCATATTTCTAGTAATTTTGGTCAAAAGTACCGTTGTCCTGTAATATTGAACCCAAATTTTATGCGAAGTCGAAAAACTGACAGCGAGAAAAACTAAGTCACTATGATATAATAATGTGATAAAATTAAAGTCAGATTTTCAAGTCATTTTGTGAAAATTAGAGATCTCATTTCTTCTTAAATTGGTTCATATTTGCTCCCTATTTTAAAAATTTTGGTTCCTATTTCACCCTATTTCTAGCCTGAAAAATCCCCTATTTCCATATTTTTTTTAAGATTTTGGTGGGAGCCCTGTTTTAGGCTTAGCAATTTTAAGCAGGCTTTGCTAGTGAAATAAATATATTTAGACGAATTAATGTTTTTTAAAGTAAGGAAAACACCTTTCAAACAGTTGTGGTCGCTATGAAAGGTATTTAGCCTAATTTTATATGAAATGTATGGTTTCTCTAGGGTCACATTGTCTAAACGGCGCCTGTTGGTCTGCCGTTTGTTTCGGAAATTCAAACACAGGAGCTTCGTGCTTAATTTGTAGTAGACAGCTATTAAAGCCTCGTTCATACTTTAGGGCAAAATCGATTCACAAACTGGTACGAAGCGTTTTTTTGTTTTTCCCTGGTTCACACGCTGGTAAGACGGTTCGCGGGCGTTCGCCCCGGTTCGATCTAAGCCAAGGCTTATCTCAAACTAATTAGTAAATCGTGTTTGTAACTCGTTGGTTAAGAATTTTTTCAAAGTGGATTGAACCGAAGCGACTAGACCAAATTGCATCCTACACCAACACGAACTGATTTCTCAAGTTGGTTTGATAACCAGTTATAAAAATCGAACCGCAACGAAGCGCATTTAGGCCTATGTATGAACGAGGCTTAAGTCTACTTTGAAACCTATAAACCTATCTTCATATTCTGGGGAGAAGACCTTTCACAGGGGCAGATGTATAAAAATATTTTGGAAAGACTTCTTCAAAGATGGCAGTAGGTGCCAATTAATTTTTAGCCAATCGTGTTGCCCTTAGTAATTTCTAAACAACTTGGCGGCTGGAGTACCAGAAGGGTTAATTTTCCCTATAGTAGGGTATTAAATACATAAGAAATGTTCCAATATTTTCCGAATAGATGTAAAAGATTACTATGAGAAATGGAATAATACCCAAGATCATTACAAAAGAAGAATACATAGAAAAAAGCACATCATGACTTTTACTGAGAGGTAAGCCTTGGCGTTTCACATTAATGATTGTGATCCAAGGCTTAAATACGCCTTCCTGCATTATTATATCAATATAATTAGGTACTTTCAATTACTCAAGAAATATTGGTTTGATATAATTAACTTACCTCCTAATTGTCCAACTAATAAAGTACAATAATCCTAAAGTAGGCAAATAATAACGGCTACTATATTGTTAAACGTTTAAGAACGTCTTAAATCGCTCCGAGCAGTCTTCGAGATCACGAACTTATTCCCGTGAAATTCCGCCAATCAGCATTGAGGCATGATATCAACGCCACCTGGCCCCAAGCATAAAATATAATATTTTATACTGCCCCCGAGGTTTATCTTCTCTGTATGGTACATGAAGATATGTGTATTCTGTCATATTTCGGAGACTCTTAAAAATAAGAGTTGAAATTTTTCTTAGTTTCTCGATAACATAGATTCGGAAAAACGTAAAATTAAGAAAGTAATACATCAGTTTTGGCTAGAGGTCGGGGTTTGGACAAGATATTTCTGATTATTTTATCTTTATTCAAATTTTGAAATTATTAACGGGAAGTCTATGATAAATCCAATGTAATCGCGAATATTTAACCGATTATTTTTTCTGATTAACTGGTGTTTGTGAATTATCTGCTTCAAACCCCGATTTCTAGATTTCATTTACCCTTTAAATCAAAACTATAAGCTACCACTTGCATGTCTCAAATCAATCGCCTCTTGCAGGACCTGATTTAAAGTCTTTCCCCTGAGCGAGGGCGTAATGATTGTTGGATCGATTAGATGTTGTAAATAAGGGCCACATTTCAATTTTGACCCCTGGCGCGAAATCGGGATTTGAACGTGATAATCCACAAATATCATTTAATCGGTTAATCATTAATAATAGCCGGTTAAATATTCACGATTACATTTGATTTATCATAGACTTCCCGCGGATAATTTCAAATTATGAATAAAGGTAAAATAATCAGAAATTTTCTTGTCCAAATCCCGATCTCTACTTAATCCGGCCCTGAACTCTTACAAATACGACAGAGTTTACGTTTGCTGAATGTAATTTACTTTTCAGGATTAAGTTATGAACTTTTGCAGGTATAATAGAAGCGACCTAAAAACAATCACGCGCTCTCTATTTGGGGATTTCGTTTTCCTTGTGCAGAATCGTGTTATTTCGATTTCGGTATAGGTGAGATTGTACAACAACAAACAACGAGATGCGTCCTTCGCGTGCCTCTTCCGATTTCAGTTTTCTCCCGCATCTTCCATCCTATTTCTCGCTTTCATCTTTTTATCCCCCTTCCACCCACGATCGCTTTTCTACGGGGTTGGCGGGCGTCTACCGAAAAATTGCCGTTTGTACCTCTACTCTAAACAACTTTTAGTATCCATAGAGATGCACACACCCTCCTTTCTTTATATAAACTTCTTTTCCGTTTCGCTTTGACGAGAAATACCTTCGGGAACGATCGACGTCTGTCTCTTATTCAATTTTAAGGGAGAATGAACTTAAAAGGGAAACTTGTAGCTAAAAATCGAACGGCTTTTGAATTTATTTTCAGAAATTTTTAGACACGTTTTTGGTATTTAAATTAATTTCTAAAATTTGGTAAAATTTCCAAAAAAAAAAAATAATCATAAATTCCGGCCAATCATATTATTTCAGCCTTCATCAGTGCTTGCAATGAGGATTAAAGAATAGGCCATCGTTTGATGGCCAAGGTCTTAGGCAACAAACGCCGGCCTATTCTTTTAATGTTAAGACATTACAATTGTTTGAAATTTGTCGAATTCGTTTTTTAGCTTGGTGATTCCGAAAATAAATTCAAAACTGTTCCATTTTTACCTACAATTTCCCTTTAAAGAGATTGTTCCACGACTAGGAGATAAAAAAAGATATATTCCTGAATATTACCTTGATATTTTCCCCGAAAATCGTCTTTCTAAATTCCTAATTTGACCCATTTGATGATGTCATACCAAGAATCCATTCAGGTTCCATAAGAATATGGGAGGGCCGCGATTCAATAACCATCCTCCCAAACTTTGTAGCAAAAGTTCGTCCGCTTCGAATCGATTTTACAAGTCAATCGCTCCTGACATCTATTATTAACCCGCGCCACTTACGACCTTGACATAATATTTTGGGTAATAAAAATGTAGCCGACCGAAAAAAGATCTAAGTGTACAAATGTTGGGAAAATTGCAGACGAACTTTTGTTACAAAGTTTGGGAGGATGGTACCAGAGGCTAAAGCTATGCTCCCATATTCTTATGGAACCTGAATGGATTCTTGGTCATACCATAACTCTCCAAAAATCGAACTGGGAGCTTTTGTAATTTTTTCATTTTAAAGGGAAAACGGAATCACTCAACAATTTTATATTTAAATTCCTTCTATCGTTAAAATATGTGTTATTCATAATGGCTAGATATATTAACAACATTGGACAACGTATCTTAATAGATAAAGTTGAACAACAAAATCTGTCGATCATAAGCGTCCTCAGTGCGGGCAAAAGTAGGCATATCTGCCTGTTCTTTATCCATAACCAGGCACTCCAAGGTTTTATTAGTTAATACTTTTTACCGTTAGAGGAAGCTTTTGAACAAGAGATTTTGATACTAATCTTTATTTATAAAGGCGGATGCACACAGACTTATTTTCACGCGTTTCACGCTCGTGCGCTCATAGCATTACCATTATCGGTCGAGCGTGAAACGCGTGAAAATAGGTCTATGTGAATCCTGCTTTAAGATATGTGCGCATTGTTAATAGTTCAAGGTTGTTCTCGAGACTAAAACAGGCTCAAGTGAGCTCACAGACGGCAGCACCTATTACAACAAAAGTCCATTTTAGACCCATCACTTAAAACTAGCCAAAAAAAGTTTTTTGATTACAATGAATACTCATACTAAAGCACTTTTTTAGTTCTTCCCAGTTTTAGCCAAGAAATAAAGTCTATCTAGAATATGCCGTATTACAATTTGCGGGCAACTAACTCTTTACTCGATATTTTCAAATTAGCTGATACAACCAGGCAGAATATGACATTTCCGTGAAAAATATGTTTTCTTTCTTGGTAAGTTGGGAATTCGAACAATTTTCCACCCAAAATTGTTTTGTTCATTCGAGGTTGGAGAAGCTTTGAAACTAAAATGATTCCTATTCGGTTATTATATCCGATGGGGGTACTTAATAATAGTTGATTAAGCGAAATTAATGGGAAGGGACATTAATTTAAACAGTACCAATGAATTCACGGCAATTAATTATTTTGATTGCGAGAGAGCTCTGGGCAAAATGCTTCGGGAGTTTTGTTCGGATTTGCTAAAGTATATTTTTGTCTTTATTGTTCGTATTTAGTTCATTGTTAGATCGAAACGAAAAGTTTTCAAGAAGCGTGTGATTGATTAATTCTCCAACACGAGCTAATAAATCTCGTAAACTATATTTTTGATAATTATCATTATTCATTTTTCCTATTTTCAGTAATCTTAGCTCAGCTTTTTGTTTTTCTTACCCTGTTCTTTATGGATAGGAAGAGCTGAGTTGAATTAAGTGCACTGACCCTCGGGGCACTAACGGATAGTTCGCGGACAAGTAAATTTGAAAAGAGCTTGTTTACGACTCCAATAGCCTAATTTTTCGTGAACTCCGGAAATGGCCGGAATATTGAGTCAGTTGTGTAGTAGAAGGACAAGTAAATTTGAAAAAGATTTGTTTACAACTCCAATAGCTTAATTTATCCTGAACCCCGGAAATAGTTGGATAATTGAGTCAATTTTGTAGTAGAAGGTAGCATTATAAATGCACAATGAGTTTCCGTTTCGACTCAACAATTCTGGTGATGTCAACGAATATTCTTCATCGAGGGTATAAGTTTAATCAGAAGCCGATGAAACCCTCCTTTGAAGTCTATTACTCCCGGGTCTTGTCTACCCCTCTCTGTATAGGTTATTCTCAAATGGCGCGATCCGTACGCCTCCTAACGGTAGATGTTTTCGGAGCGGGAGCTCGTCGAGCGAATATCTCTAGCAGCCTTGGAGTTCGTCCAAAAAACGTCGTCGTTTGTGGAGAGAGAGAATTTCCAATTTTCCGTAGACAGGGGGGATGAAGTAGGACCCCTTCTAACTCGTAAAATTGGGAATTTTACCCATACAGAGAGAAGCGCTATATGGAACATTGGAGTAGTAGACTTCAAAGGAGGGTTTCATCGGCTTCTGGTTTAATTCTATACCTCGAACCGTCGTTTAGTTCAAATATAAATTCAAATTTTTTCAGAAATGAAATGGTAAAAATAATTACCTACGTTGGGACTTTTGATTGAAGAACAGACGTATCTTTATTCCGCAACTATAGCTCGCCCGTTAATGATATACGCGAACTCGACTTTCTTCGCGAAAAAGTAGTGATAAATCAGTCGGGCGTTTTTCTTACATAGCTAAAACTATTCCCAGCACGCCGCTAGAAAAAGCTCGCGGCTCCAAAGAATTAATCTAATCACCTCAGCGGCGAGAGAATAAGTAGAGAACCCCTAGCTACCCATTGTTTTAGAAAGCGTATAGCCTCAACATGGAGAAAGTATTAAGGGGGAGCCAGACGTTGCGAAATCAACTACTGTTATACCAATATATGGATTCAGACACAAGTAAATCATCCTTAAAGTTTATAAGATGACATACTGCGCGTGACAAGGAAGTGAGTCCGATTGTTTCACCTTAAGTATTCCGAAATTTGTACAGAAAGGCGGCCAGGTCCAGTAAGAGTAAACCAGACTCGAAATCGCGACGGCCGGGCGAGATTCGCTCCTTCGTTTCCCGAGAGAGGCAGAGGAAAGTCGTTTTCCGTCGATACATTTTCACCCCCGTAAACGTCTAGACAGTTCGGTGCGATATTAGCATCGCCTACTTAGTTCCAATCTCAACCGCTAGAGAAGCCATTTTGGAATTCCGTATCTCGACCGTTTCGAGTTTTTTGGATTTTTCCCTTTCTCATCGGGTAAAAGCTGTGACGACAAAACTTTCAGAATCACCAGAGGTATATAATAACCCCCTTCGGGGGAAGTATGAAAGCCCCTATACTACCAATGCTAAAAATCACGAACAACAAGAGCCCGCTGCTGACTATGTAGGCCACTAGCTCGCGCTGGACTTCTCAAGGTCGCTACTCTAGTAAATGGTCTTTGTATAAACAAGACGGCTCGATTTGTGTTTAGAACTTCCTGTCTCAGGGGTGAGGCTGTCTGTTAAAATGGAGTCGAAGGTTGACTTCAGCTCGCAAGTTCCGGAAGTGTGCGTAGGGAAAATTTAGTGAGGTTCAAAATGGTGTAACTATTTTTTAGGAGTAAAGCGGTGTGTCGATCCGCCGCGATTTACGCCGGGCTCTTGTTGTTCGTCGATTTTGCCTACCTTTCATACTTCCCCCCGAAGGGGGTTATTATATACCTCTGGAATCACATACTTGTAAATTATAATATGCCTTGCTGTTAGCTTGAAGCATGATTTACTTATGATAAAAATAACTAAACCAATATAATTCCATTTTCTCCCGTTTGGCTCTCCCGCGAAACTTTCTTCGTGGCCTGAACAAAACAAAAAGAAAACTACCGATTTTTGCATAGCGTTTGCAAAAATCTTTCGAAAGAGCGAGGGATTTTTATTCGAGCGTATATTGTCTTTTGAAAGATAATTGTGCGTCGCTATTTATGGTATACGGTAATTCGAATGGAAATTTCGCTTCCTACCGTCGATGCGAAGGATTGGGTTATTGTCTGGGATCAATACAATAACTGCTTCCTCTTCATCAATTGTTCCAATAGAATTATATACGTTGATTAGGCGCGTGTTGTTGAATATGAAACATTTTCGACGACATTTCGGACCATGTTCTACGTATAATTTCATTGTATCGTAAACGATTGTAAACCGAATCTTGTTATACAGATCATTTATCTTAATATATGTTATTTGAATTCACTACTTTAGTGTTTATTCACTTTAACGATCGTCTAATGGCTTGTGGATTTATAAGGCTAGGAGGAGAGATACGTATAATGACGTCATATTAAGGATGGATATAATTTGGATATATTGTAGGAGAAGACTTTATTTTCTGGAGTTTACCAATTGGGCAGAATTTTACTTTTGAGTGTCCCATACCAAAAGCCGTGGGTTCTGATAGATTGAACCGTGGGTTCTAATCTGATGGATAGAACCATTGGTTAATCTGATATATTGCACCCGTGGGCCAATCTGATAGATCGAACAATGAGGATTTCAAATATCACGCTTAAAATCCCATGAACTTATATATATATATTTTTTTAATACGAACTTTGCCAATTTCGAACGGAGCCCAAAAATACGAAGTTTTAATATTCTCCGTCATAATTATATAAATAAATAAGGCCTGGATGTTGGGTGTATATTTAGATAGGACTAGAAATGTGATACGATGAATACTCACTCCCTCGGCTGTGTATTATCATTATTGCTTCAAATAAATTGAACGAATTTTGACGAGAAAGAGCCCCGCAACTTTGGCTTTTCTTGGCTAATTGGGAACGGGATTCTTATTTTTTTTTATCATTTTTTTTCTAATGGGCATATATAGCTAATGCGGATAAAGTGTCCTTGGATGATTTTTGGGAACGACTCGGGCGTGACGATAAAACATTAATGAGTTTTGCATTACATCGCGGAGCTCCGTGAAATAAACCGAAACAAGCGTGGCGGATATTTTAAAGAAGGGTAGTAGAAGGCCGTATTTAACTTCGAAACAAGATAGCCTAGTTCACTAAAGCATCCAAAGGCAAAACTCGAGAGAGCGTAGAACGAAAAGTTAAAAATTCAAAGTTTAATGGATAGGCATAGAAATATAATCAAGAATCACCAAAGTAAAATGTAAAATCTTTCAAAGTGAGGCTGCCACGGATTTTTCATGAACTCCAACTGGAAAGATCGTTAAAAAAGATTCAAAATATATATACAAATTTCATAGAAATATTTTACCGCGACAGTAAAAATACATATTTTATAATTGTCATTTTCGAAATTTTTAAAATAAAAATTCCCCGCAATACTACGTCATCGCGCTATGGACGCCTGGCTATTGCAGAGCCTGCAGCTAATTCTCAGGTGTCCTGGCACAAGTTATAAGGCATCGCTTTCCCGTGGTCTTCCTCCTAAATTTACTTAATCCAGACAGTCTTAAATTTTGAATATCTCGCTTTAATAATTTGGTAAAACTAAAATATAATCCATATTAGTCATTGAAAAAAAATGAGAACTTCACTTTAAATATGTTTATTTTTACGCTTCATTAATTACTACATTGCCCTAAAAATATTCACTAATTTTCCCTCCATTGCTATTTAGATTTCATTGCGAAAACTCCACATATTAAACACATTATATCTTGGAAGGGTTTAAAGAGTGTGTAATCAGACACTTTTATTCTTAACACGCAAAAAACGTATTGATCAAGTGAATAACTTATAATATTATTATATTATATAATAAAAAGACTGTTACGTCATGGTTAAGTAAAACAGTTTATTAAATAAACATTTTATTGGGGTTTTCGGACGTACTAGTCCCTAATCAATCCATTTATAAACTAACAAATAGAAAATTCTCTTATATTACAAAAAAGTAAACAACGCCACGTAGCTTAATACTATCAGCAAAGGGCCAAAGTATCACTTAAATCTAGCCAAGAAAAGTCATCATCCCTGTCTGACTCGAGTGGTTTGAACTCTTCCTCGACATTTTGAGTCGGGAGAGAGGTACGAAATTTAGGCGGGCCGCGCTTGGCTGTATTTTCTTCCCCCAACTCCCCAAGAGTGGCTCTTCTGATTTCATTATTTACACGGCGTCTACGGCAGCTAGAAGGTCTCGAATCAGAATTCGCTGGAACGTCTGCCTTGGGCCTTTTGCTGATAGTATTATGCTACGGGGCGTTATTTACTTTTATGTAATAAAATGATAAACTTTTGATTAAACTTCTTATTTGCCATGGTGAAGAAATATTTGAAATTAATTTTTTATACAGAAAAAATGACATGGTATTGAATGGAAAAACTTTATTTTCGAGACGTTTCGCGAGAAGAGGTCCTTCTTCTCATTGACTTGGTATGAATGAAAATCTTTATTTGCGAGCCGAGAAGGGCCTTGGTTCGAAAAGTCTCGTAAATAAAGTTTTCCATTTAATACCAAATCGTTTTCTCTGTATAAAAGTTTAATTTCAACTAAGAACATTCTTTACTCGGCCAAGCATTTTTGTTTGTTTGTTTATTAATGAAAGCTCTCCTAAAACTTTTATTTAATAAAATCAAGCGTGAATTAAAAGTCTCGTTAATTATTAACATAATAATATTGAAAGTCAGTTTTAGTTTGTATAAAAGTAAATGTAAGAGGACCTTATCATTAACCTCTTTCTAAATAACACGATGCAACCTAACAACAAGTGATTTTTATGCATTCCTTATCGTTTAAATAGGCCTAATCCGACAGTAAAAAAATTGTCAAACAAATATTAAACTAGAAATCAATTTAAAACTTACCCGGAAAATAGGCTTAGCTGGATTCGTGGAGATATCCTGAACTCCCCGTATAAGGACTAGCGACCAATGACATATATGGGAAATGCAGGATCTCCATAATCAATGCCATTGGTCGCTAGTCCCATGAATCCAGCTAAGCCTTTTTTATGGGAAGATTTAGTTCTAGTTTAATATTTCTTTGTATGTTTTATTGACGGTTGGATTAGGCCTATTTAAACGATAAGGAATCGATAAAAAAATCTTTTGAGTATACCTCGTTATAATTTGACTGTCTTTTTTTTGTACTTTTTTGGCCGTGGTTTAGAGGGTTCTTACGCGCCAGTGGAAGGCGAATCACCCTCGGAGGATTCTATGCATCCCGTGGACGAGGACAGCTGCCCGAGGAGCAGAGAAGACGCCTCGGCCAAGGGCAGATCTTGTCTGCGAAAATGCAAAAACGACGCTGATTGCATCAGTTCCAGGAAAAGATGCCTCTGTGATGGACTTTGCGGATGGAGTTGTATACGACCAGGTAAGCTACATAAACTATATCTACCAAATTGTCTGCTAATTTTGCGATTATTTATACGATTAACCTTGAATGTTTTGTTAATTTTACCGAACGTTTCATAATTTCATACTTTATCAGTTAAAGTTGTAAGTTGGAAAATGACCGAGGCGTATTTTTCCATTAACGAATTTTCAGTTTAGTCTTGTTTTTCCATATTATTTTATAGTATTTTATGGACTACAACACGCTAGTGTATTTCTTTTAGGGTCAGCCCCATTTAAAATCACAGTAAAAGCGAGGGGTCGTAGGCCTAGTGAATTCCGAAGAACGACGTTCGCATGGTTCACTCTTCTTATTTGAAGGCATTTAAAAACAGTTTTTAGTTTTACTTTTACAGTTACAGTACCTAGATCGTGGGAAAGGAAACGACGTCATTCGGGTGATTTGGCGCGTGTGCCTCTTTTAGTCTGAAACTGATTTCTAATGTTCTATGATTAACAATTTAATTTTCTATCAATTAAAAGAATTCTATGATTCAAACAACACTTTATCTTTAAAAATAAGTATCTAAAAAAGCACACTGTTTTCACTAACGGTTAAACGTTGAAAAATACGATAAGTTTTGGCCAAGGTTAGTAAAGAGACAGGTTAGGCAGATTCTGACGTCAGCCGGAAGTTACCTAGCGCGCAGCCATCTTTCAAATTCCTTTGACAATTGCTAGATGGCGGTTTATATTGTAATTACGGCGGGAATTTCAAACTAATATCCAATATGTTGTTTCCAATGAACGTTGCCAGGTGGCATTAAGGTCAAGCCGACTGAAGAGTGGAATACGAACTGAACTGAACGACCGGCGTCTGCTTAAAAATTATAATATAGTGAAATTTATGCTTGATTATAGTGAAACGTATGTTAAAGCGTTACCTACGCTATATGACAATCGACTTACTAAGTGCCACCTGGCAACGTTCATTGGAAACAACATATTGGATATTAGTTTGAAATTCCCGCCGTAATTACAATATAAACCGCCATCTAGCAATTGTCAAAGGAATTTGGAAGATGGCTGCGCGCTAGGTAACTTCCGGCTGACGTCAGAATCTGCCTAACCTGTCTCTTTACTAACCTTGGTTTTGGCTAACCTTTTATCAGAAGCCGATGAAGCCCTCCTTTGAAGTCTATTACCCCCGGGTCTTGTCCACCCCTCTCTGTACGGGTTAGTCTCAAAAATCGCGATTCGTACGCCTCCTAACGGTAGATATTTTCGGAGCGGGAGTTCGTCCAGCGAATATCTCTAGCAACCTTGGAGTTCGTCAACCAAACGTCGTCGTATGTGGAGAGAGAATTTCCAATTTTCCGTATAGGGGTAGGACCCCTCCGATCTCGTAAAATTAGGAATTTTACCCATACAGAGAGGAGCGCTATATGGAACTTCAAAGGAGGGTTTCATCGGCTTCTGTTTTTATCCATTGGACAAACGCTAAAAGATAGAATGAATAATGTTTCGGGATATTTCGCTTCGAATTGTTTTGACCGTAATACAGTGGCGTTCATCGATTATTCGGACTAAAGGTGAAAATGATACTTTCACGAATATCTTCAAAATTCTTCGATATAAAAAAATATAATTTTTTGCCAATTGCACCATTAAAATATTTAAAAAAGTACCTTAATTTAATCGAAAACTCGCTTACAAGTTTGGTAATTAAACACGGATAAACCGGAATAAGCGGTTAAATACGGATAATCGATTAATTTGGACTAAAATTCTTTACAAACAAACTTTGAACGGCTAGATACGGTTATATTATTACAAATATAATCCTTTTTAATAAATTTTTCCGATGGTTAATCTAAAATTGTTATTTTTTATCGCAACTGGTGTACGATTATTATCTCTTAATGTTGCTTTTTTTTTAATTTTTGCACAATCTTATCAAACGGTAAAATTTTATTCAAACGCCGAGAATTAATTACTTTCATATTACGAGCTTTTTTTCTCATTCGCGTTAATAATTGGTTTTGTGCCTTTCATTCGCAGATCTTCATTGCGAAGAATTGAAACCCATCGAAAACGGTCAATTTTCGGTAACAGGCGATTACTTCGGTGCCAAAGTGACCTATACTTGTGACGAAGGTTTTTGGATGTCCGGTTCCAGAGAAAGATTCTGCCAAGGTGATACGTCCTGGAGTGACGCTCCCCCAGTTTGTCGAAAGAAAGGTAATAACAGCTAAACTTATTCTTCCAACTTCGAATTACTTTCCAACAATTAAGCCGACCAGCAAATAGCCTTTTCAACAAATAACTCGTTAGTCTAACGCTTATCGTGTATGTTTATCATACATACATAATAATCCGTGAAGCCGTTTTCAATTTGGGGGAAAATATTTTTCGTAGGTCTGTGCCCCAAAACAAAAGATATTTAAACTAGGCTCCCCAACGGTGTTGCCCCTCGACCATTTATAGTTTCTAAGAAATTTCGACCTATACGCTAAACTTATAATGAAAATTTAGCTACATTTGGAAATCAGCAATTCCTCTTTAACGTATTTGTCGAACTTTCACAGCAACTATAGAATATTTTGAAGTTTAGAGTGACGTAATTTGACGTCATCGTCTTTTAGCCACTCCCAGTGGCAAAACCTGATTATGTTTATACAATAGTAGTTACTTTCCCGTTGGGATCTTGTTAAAGATTTTTGATTTAATAACGTCACAAAAGCTACGGTCACGCTAGCATTACTTAATCAATTTGAAACGGTAAAATTAAACCTTTATTCAATTCACCAGGAATCGTTTTAAGCGTCATGTGTTCGCACATAGCCGCGTTCATTCTAATCCTTGGAATAGATTTAAACCGTTTCAAAACGTTTCGCTAAAGTCGTGTAAACGGGAAACTGACTTTCCTCGATTTTCTTCGAATCGATTCGATTTCCCGAAACTGCTTCGGGAACCAGTTTCATACCTATTCTGCTTCAACAACCGATAGATGAAGCTACAATAACTCGATTTATAAAGATAATGCGTGAACATATGACGCTTAAATCGATTCCTGGCGATTCGAACATCGGTTTGATTGTACCGTTTCAAATCGATTTAGAAATCTCAATCGGTAAAATTTAATTTGAGTCATTAATGTTTTAAAAAGCTAAATTTTAGAGCCTAAAATTCGTACAACTTTTGTTAATTGAATAAGACCATCGTGAATGTCCATCAGATATTATCCATTCGCGAAAAGTATCAGCTTCTTATTCGAGTTAACGTATCGGAATGTAAGGCAAACGTTTTATTCGTACTCATTGTTATAGGAAATGAATACATTATACGAGTTATTCATTTGCCTATAAGAACAATTTGAAACTCTAGTTTCTTCGCGGATTTTAACCCAAATTGAGATCTCAAAGCTAGAATGTAGTAATTTAGTCGTTTTCTTACAACTTAGATTAAAATATAATTAAGAAGTTTCATTAATCTACACCGATTTCGAGAAACGTCATATTTTTATCATTATCCGTTTGAATAAACGCGTAATTTGTTTATTAAGCAAGCTTAAAATTTTATTACCGGATAATTCGTATCCATTTTTGATACGCGTCTGTTTATATAATTTGTGGTTTTATATTAATTCGAACAATTTATCCCAGATTAAAAAATCTGAAAAAAGCCTAATTATCAATGGATATCCGAAGTTATTCATTATCCGATTCCGAGCTCTACTGAAGCCTAGTTAAATAACTGTCAAAATGTTCCGCGGAAAGCGCCTGTAGAAGTGTTCCAACCACTAAGCTTCGGTGTTGCAAGAGAAGAGAAACCAATTACCCCTTTAGTTTTTGACCCTGATTTTAGCTAAAAGCTGTACCTGAGACTATTAACAATGGACGCCCATTCTAATAGAAAAGATAAAGATGAATAACCAAACTTGGCGTTCATAAGCGTCCTCTAATGGAAAATAGTGCTAACAAATGTAGGAAACTATCAAGACCACGCGCGTGACTGTTTCTGGATATCGAAAAGACAGACGCGCGTGTGATTGTGTCAGATAATGGCATCAAATCATTTAGTGAAATGCAAATTATAAATTAATAAATTTTAAAGATGTCCTTCCGTAACGAATTTCTTAAAACGAGACTGCAACCTAACAACGAGTAATCCACAAGTAAAAGATTTACAGACACATTAAACTAGAAATAAATTTAAAACTTGCGGGGGAAATAGGCTTAGCTATATTCATGGAGATCCTGAATTTCTTCGCGTTGAAGGGGCCTTGACCCGTAGTTAAGACGAGATCTCCGTGAGACTTTCAATAAAATTCGATTCTCCATGAATTTAGCTAAGCCTAATTTCCGGGTAAGTTTTAGATTTATTTCTAGTTTTAATATTTGTAATTAGTTTTTACTGGAGGATAAGGAATCACTTGCTGTTAGGCTGTATTGTCCATTTAAGACTCGTGAAGAAAATACTTTTCAGCTCAATGTTTTTACTCCAAACGAGCAATTAGTTCTTTTTTTCTGCTATAGTTTTGGAGAAACTGTTTCTGTTTATATAGATAAATAGGGTTAGCTTAGCACCGTTTTAATATAACGTGATTTTTTTTTTTTTTTTTTTTTTTTTTTTGTTTTTTTACTGTAGTTGTAATTACAAGAGCTCCCACGCCCCGTTGAGCAGGTTGACGATAGATTTTCGTTCTGGACTTCCTTCTAATATATTTCACGTATTAATTTGCGACATAACACGCCCAGGAAGGTGTCTGCTCGATATCTCTTTCTCTGGGGTCGTATTAAGCAGGGTAGAGGGAACAGGGTCGATGTGGAAAACGGGTGCGTTACGTAAATTGATGGTTTTGGGTTAATAACCATCAGAGAGAAAATAAAAAACACGCGGAACTTGACTCTATTCGGCCCTTGTCTAATTAATCTCGCGCCAAACTGGCGAATTTAAACGCGAGAAATTACTTACGCGTAACGTCGGTTTTACTGTTCATTTTTATATGCTCCTGTTTAATAACGAAAGAAAATGGCCTTCTCATTTGGAAAATTCCGACAAAAGTCGACCAATATAGCTAGACCAAATAGAGCTCGAAATCGGATATCCATATATTTTGTTATTCGTATATTTTAAGATATTTTGTTTTCGGATAAATTTTTGTAACTAAAAACGGAAATTTGTATATTCGTATAATTGTTAAATGTATAAGGTTTACCCGAAGATAAGCAGGCGCTTTATCTACGAACAAATTACTCGTTTTCAAACGTATATCAATGGATAAGAAAATTCAAATTTACAGAATTAGTCCAAAATATAAGAAAAATATTTCAAATTGACTTTTAATTTGAAGAATATAAATAAAACAACGAAACTAAGATTTTAAATCATCCATTTATTCACTATTTTTGACGAAAATAAATTTTGAATTTTTTTATCCGAACGTATAACAAGGATAATATTCAAAGATAAGGCCATTTTTGGATAAAAACGGATATGGATTATGTTTTTTACTTTATCTTCGGATAAGTTAACTCGAATGAAAAATAGTATATGTTTAATCAGACAAATAACAAACATCATAATTTATTAGTTTTTTTTTTTTTTTTTTTCAAACAATTTTAGACACGTTTTTGGTGTTTAAACTAATTTCTTAAGTTTGGTAAAATTTTAATAAAAGTAAATATAAATTCGGGCTAATGATATTATTTCAGCCTAGAGCAGCGTAACATTAAAAGAATAGACCGGCGTTTGACGCGCAATATCTTGGGCATCAAACGCCGGCCTATTTTAATGTTAGGACAAGCTCTGTTGAAGGCTGAAATAATGATTGGCCGAATTTATATTTACTTTTATTCAAACTTTACCAAACTTTAGAAATTAGTTTAAACACCAAAAACGTGTCTAAAACTTGTTTGAAAATTCTCGAATTCGTTTGTTGGCATGGATGTGATTACGAAAATAAATTCACAAGCTGTTCCATATTTAGCTCCAAGTTTCTCTTTAAAGGGAGAATGAAAGGCCGAAACAACCTATTTTTAATCGAATAAGAATGCTAAAATAATGAGAAAAACAATAATATAACTCACCAAAAATATTTCTTTATTTTATAATCAATTTCCTAAGTTCCGATGCTAAGCCTAGTTTGCCTAGCTCGGTGAACTAGGCTAGCACGACCTGTATTTTTTTTTTTTTTTTTTTTTTTTTTTTTTTTTTTTTTGATATTTGCGGCTGTTCTTGTCGCCAATCACGAGCCAGTACGCGTATTTTAAAAATACGCGTACTCGCTCGTGATTGGCGACTAGATCAGACGGGAATATTAAAAAAGTACGGCTCGTGCTCGCCTAGTTCGCCGAGCTAGGCAGCCAAGTTTCGGAAATTTGGAAATTGATTATAAAATAACGAAATATTTTTGGTGAGTTATATTATTGTTTTTCTCATTATTTTAGCATTCTTAATCGATTAAAAATAGGTTATTTTGGCCTTTCATTCTCCCTTTAAGGAAAAAATAGTAATATAGTGGTTTTTTTTTTCAGACTTTTTTCTTTTAATATTTATTAAATCAAGATAAAAACTTAAATGATTAATAATTGTATTCCCTACGGACTCTGCGCTAACCCTTTTTTTATACCCCGGTATTAAGCTTCCCAAATGTTCCTTTCTATTCCCGCTGTTTTTGTTTCGAAGACAAACAACCTGTTACTTCGACGATAGGGCTCGGATTGAAAGAGTTCTCCGTTCTATAGCGCTAGGGGGCTAAAAGTCGAATTCAGGTTGAGTTTTCAACGGGAATAAGTCTACTAGTCGAGCTTTTCATTTCGATATAAAGGAAATAGTAGTCGCTCGTACGCGCTGGAAACAGAAATTGATTAGTTCCTATATAAATATATAGGGCGATAAGGGGGTCCACCCCGGATGGGGCCATCAACTAAACGGGGCGTCCCTTCCTTAATCCGCCTAAATGCCAGCCCGCTGTAGTTCGTTTTAATTTAGGAAACGACCGATAGAGGCGCCCCAAATCTGACAAAAGCCTCTTTGCTAAAAATACTAAGAATATTATTACACGGAAAACCCCCTGGAGATTCAGCGAGATTGAGAGCTAGAAAACCTTTTTACCTCCCCGACTGAACTTTAGTTCAGGGGGAGGTTTTACACTGATCGTGTCTGTGTGTGTGTGTGTCTGTGTGTGTGTCTGTGTGTGTGTGTGTGTGTGTGTCACTTCCTGTGTAAGCGGATATCCTGTGTAACCGGAAATCACGTGACCTAGCTCGTGGAGCCAAAAGTCTAGAGACATTATCATACCAGCTTATCGTTCAATTCCGTTTAACGGGAATTACCTCCTTTAAGCGTGGCTGCCACAATGAGTTTCAGGTGTCGTGCAATTATATACAACAGGACGTCTCCAATTGTATATTATCGCATGCCACCATCCACTTTACGGTCAAACCTCGATGCTGGACAGTTGAAGGCGATTATACGCAATGGGACGTCTCCCACTGTTATAATCACCTCCGACCATCCTCACACCAAGGTCCAACCTCTAGTGTCCGATCTCAGCGGGCCATATTAACGAGGCGTCCCTCGCTAATATAGTCCACATCAACCTTCCACTCCAGTCATCTCCTCCCTCTACGGGTCTTTGTGGTGCAGTTACCGAATGCCTAGGGTTACGATAAACGTCTAGACGTTGAGAAGGGGGGGTTTTCCCCAACTCTTCTCGGTTACTCGCTCGGTGAATAAAGGTTATCGAAAGCTATATATACCCCTTTTCCATGCCCTAACTATTTTGGCCTTATGCCGCGATATCTTTTAGTGAATTGAAGCGTATAATTCATTTAAATTTTAATTTAATATAATAATATTGTTAAACTGAATCTAATTAATAAAGAAGCTGAAAAATCAATTAAAAATTCGAGATAGTTTAGAAGATATTTAAGAAATTTCCCAAAAATTTAATGAAATGTGACCGTTTAATACCAGCTTGAGTTGGCAACACGCGCTTAGCTGTTTTCCATATATCATTTAGTCCAAAAAGCAAAGGTATAACGGGCAGTATAGGCTTAGTCTTGCTGCAAACTTGGGGTGGATTGAAGAATCTAAATAAAAGTGCGTTTACACCGTCCACTGAATTCGAATTAATACAGACAAAGGTACTTTGACAAAATTTGATAAGACTTCTTTCGGTACGAGAGTTTCTCTAGTTAAACACAGATTTAAATAATGAAATATTGATAAATTATATGAAGTAATAGAGAGTAAGGTGCCTGAATTGGTTACAAAAGGGTGAAATCATAAGCTTAGCCTATTTTTATTAATTGCTTCAAAATGATAAACAAAAATTTTATTTCTTAAACAGTAGAATGATAAGGAATATCCATTGAATTCGAGCTAATAGAGAGAAAGTATAGTTTATTGTTTACGAGTGCTTCTCTTAGTTAAACAAAGATTTAATGAAATGTGACCGTTTAATACCAGCTTGAGTTGGCAACACGCGCTAAGCTGTTTTCCATATATCATTTAGTCCAAAAAGCAAAGGTATAACGGGCAGTATAGGCTAAGGCTTGCTGCAAACTTGGGGTGGATTGAAGAATCTAAATAAAGGTACGTTTACACGGGCATCCAAGATAGAAACGACATAAGATTTAAAGCTGAGGCGGATTGATACAAAATGTTAAACCTCTTAAGAAAAATTATAGTCGTGAAAACTCCCCTTGGACAGAAGTACAGTAGGTTTCCCGTGTTTAAAAAAACATCAGTTTTGAATAAAAAATGGTTATCTGATGCTGGAAAAAAATAGGCTTCAGATTTCTCCACTATAAAACCAAGAAACATTTCCAATTATTTTCATAATCAAAAGAAGCCGTGTAGAGTGAGACCAGACAAAAGAGAGCTATAGTGACTTAAGTGAGAAAATCAACCAGCGCAGAATGTCATCACCATTTGAAGTCAACAGAGCAGCGACACGGCTTTCATTTATCACCAGAAAGAGACGGCCTGGCTACGAAGAATTGAAACACGCAAGCAGTGAGTGTTTTCGGACTCGACATATGAGATTCTTACAGTCAGTAAAAGCTCAACAGTTCTTCATACGGCCTCGTTATTCTAAACATAAAAGGAGCTATTCAAGTATAAATATTAACGGTATGGAAATTAGTCTATTTCAGTATTCAAGATATTTTTTTTATCATAGGAGTGGAAGCTAACATCTTGTCAGCCGGTTTGGAAAATAACCTCTCGACCAGCTCAATCCTTTGATTCTTCCAATGACTGGGATCACTTGCATGATGAAAATATCAGTAATGGTCCTCTATTAGCACGTCAAAACAAGAATTTTAGACGAAAACTGTACCGGAAGTAATTGCCGATCATCTACCGAAAATGGGTTGTAAATGGAACATTCAGTCTACAATATTTCTTGGTTTGTCTAAGAGGAACTTGCTACAAAATCTTCGTCGTTTTAATTCCTTGTCTTCATTGCCATCCCAGACTAAATCCTTCGTCTTTATCAAATCAGTGGATTATCTCAAAGATAATCACACAGTACAGCCTATGCTCTAATGATAATTTATATTAAAAGAACATGTATTTTACATATTTATTTAGAAAATAAATTTAATTTGGTGTGTCAATTATGAACTCTACGCCATGCCGCATATAATTATGGGTAACGCAGGACATTTCATTTGGTGTGTATATTAGAGTCTACGCCCTGCCGCATATAATTATGGGTAACGCATGACATTCTTTTGCATTCTCTGTATCCTTGAGGTTAAGGGAAAATACTTATACTCCGTAAAATAGAGAATAATGATTGAAATGCACGCTGTTTTCTCTACTCATCCAATACTCTACATTTCTTTTCATCTTTTATTTTAGGTAGGGTTAGGTTAGATTACCTTAACGTCGGGGTCGGGGAGGTTATATTTTGGTTTCCCAACTTGTATACCGTATACATTGATATTACCACGTTTATACCTAGGTGTTGACCATTAGATTTTAGGTACGTGTAGCTAATATAGTTAGGTTCGGGTAAATAATGTATTTTCATTAAATAAGGTGCTCTTACAATTTTTGCGGTCTATGGATTTTATTTTATTTTATACAATTAAAAACCTTAAACTTTGGTTTGACGCGTTTTGATAGAACTTCCGCTTGATGTGGTAAAAACTGCATTAGTGACAAGCTAAAACATCGGAATATTAGGATTTTCAAATAATTAAAATATTAAACCATTTGAAATAATTCTGTTTTAATTATTGAGTCATTTGAAAAAATTCTGTTTTAATTATTGAGCCATTTGAAATAATTTAGTTTTAATTATCGAGCCATTTGAAATAATTTAGTTTTAATTATTGAGCCATTTGAAATAATTTAGTTTTAATTATTGAGCCATTTGAAATAATTTAGTTTTAATTATTGAGCCATTTGAAATAAATTAGTTTTAATTATTGAGCCATTTGAACTAATTCAGTTAAAATGTTGAGCATTTGAAATAATTCAGTTAAAATGTTGAGCATTTGAAATAATTCAGTTAAAATGTTGAGCATTTGAAATAATTCAGTTAAAATGTTGAGCATTTGAAATAATTCAGTTAAAATGTTGAGCATTTGAAATAATTCAGTTAAAATGTTGAGCATTTGAAATAATTCAGTTAAAATGTTGAGCATTTGAAATAATTCAGTTAAAATGTTGAGCATTTGAAATAATTCAGTTAAAATGTTGAAATAGGTAAATTAAAATATTGAGCTATTTGAAATAATTCTGTTAAAATATTGAGCACTTGAAATAATCCCGTTATTATAAAATATTGAGTCATTGGAAATAATCCAGTTAAAAATAAATATTGAGCCATTTAAAATAATCCAGTTAAAATATTGAGCCTTTTTAAGTAATCCCTGGAGTTAAAATATTTAGGCTTTAGTTTAAATATAGTTAAAATATTGAGACTTTTGTTTAAATTTAGATAAAATTTTGAGGTTTTTTAAACATATTGAGGCTTTTGTTTAAATATTATATTTAAAATAGCGAGTCGTTTAAATATAATTAAAATAATGAGGCTTGTGATTAAACATGGTTCAAATCTTCTTTGATTAAATCATCATACAATGTCACCCGATAAATCCCGTAATATTGGATATATCCCGCGGTAAATGATCCATTAGCTTTGCAAAATAATCGGCTAAACATGTCTTGGAGCTTCAATATGGTTATCCTTAATATATATCCCGACTTAGTCTCCGGAGCGCCATAAGGCATCATCTTCTAATAAATCTGTTGACGGGCGAGGTAGAAAAAGGCTGAAAAGATCCCAAAATGAGTGAGAAAGAGCAACGATTCCGAAAAAGTAATATCCGTGTCTTGGGACTTAAAGGGGATACACCTTCTGTCGCTTCCTCACCCCTCCCGATCTTTACTCGTTGTTACCTCGCTGGCTGAAAGACTCAATCCCCCTCCTGGCGTTTTACCAATTAAAATCCGAAGCTTCGTTCGCATCCGTGCTCCCGCGAGTCCCACAGCTAGCCCCCTTAATAACACGTGCTGGAGCCATAGCAACCAACGAATGCCGAGTCTAGAAAATTGCTGTTTTGCTCAATGATTCGGAACTGAGATTTCTTTTTTTCTCCTCCTTCTCTGTCCCACGCCACGTACCAAACTAAGATGAGCCCTTTTTAAGCGCTTATATAAAAATAGTATACCCGTTTTTAGGCACAGTGAATTTCTCGAAACGATCTCTATTTTATTTCTTTTTTTTTAAAGGCGACTCGCGTGATCTAAATTTCAAATATTGTATTTTGTCTTAAAGGATGAATGAAGTTTGTTAAATTAGCCCCGTTCATACCAGGCCTTGTAGTCATTTCAAACCTTTTCAAATCGTTTCGCCGCCGTCGTGTGAACGGGAAACAGTTTTTCTTGGATTGATTTAAATCGATATCTCGAGACTGCTTCGGGAACCAGTTTCTAAGTAGCTACGTTCACACTAGAGACTTCGAAACTATTTGCAAACCGTTTAGGATGCTCAAATTAACTTTTTATACTAACAATTTTATTTTTTTTTTCAATAAAAATCCCTTCAGTTGATCCCAAAATTTTATAGTAGCTACGAATCGGTATAGAACTGGTTCCCGAAGCAGTTTCGAGAAATCAAATCAAATCGATACGAGAACAGACGGTTTCCTGTTAACACGACTCTAGCGAAATGTTTTGAAACGTTTTAAATCGATTCCTAGTCTGAACGCAATTAGTCTGGTCTTTCCAAATCAGTTAGAAACGGTTTCAAAGTCTCTAGTGTGAACGCGGCTACTGATTCGGCTTCAACAATTAACAAATGAAACTATAATAAATCGGGTTATGAAGATAATAACGTGAACAGATGGCGAGCTTAAAACGATTTCACACATTCCAAGAAATAATCGTATTTGGAAAGTAGGCTTAACTGAGATATATGAATAATTTGAAATCTCTACGATGAACAGCCTTCGTTAGACCAGTAAAATCGGACCTCTCTTTGGAATAAAACTGGCTTGATTGGTGTATTTAGGGATGATCGGCGAGATTTCAAACTCTGATTGGATATTCGTTAAGCCTATTTTCTGGTTTATATTGCCTGTAAAGTTTCTTAAATATATAGAGTTCGGCTTATTTTTAAAATCGCACTCGTTATCAATCTTCATTCTCCCTTTAAGGAAATATCAACGAAAAAGGATTTTATCTTGCACGTGGACTTTTTAAACTGTTTTACAAAAAGTCCTAGTTAGTACGGTATCTTGAATTCGGTATCGGCCCTTAGTGACTTGACAACTGCATTGCCACTGGAGCCTAGTGGGTTAGGAGATAGGGTAAAGAATTTGGGATAGCTATGCAAAAGAAGGCCGGCAGTGGTAAAGAATTGAAATGTCCTCCTTTTCGGGAATATATACTCGCATCAAAAGAACTAATATAACTAGTTATATATAGAAAGAAACAGGTACATGCTAGGATCAAAATTAACTTGTCGCGACAAGAAAACGAAAACTAGGATAGTAGTTATATTAACTCAATTTTAATCTTTGATTTTTTTCTTACCTCTTGGGTTCGTTAAAGGGAGAATGCAACCTAACAACAAGGCCTAATCCACCAGTGAAAACATTTACGAACAAATATTAAAATAGAAATAAATTTAAAACTTACCCGGAAAATAGGCTTAGCGGGATTCATGGAGATCCTGATTTCCTTGCGTGTAAGTTCGCGACCAATCGAACGCGATTGTTAAGTCTCGTGGAGATCTCGCGTAAACGACGGGCCTTCGCTCATTGGTCGCTAGACCTTACACGAAGCCAATTCAGGATCTCTGTTAATCCTATTAAACCTATTTTCTGGTTAAGTTTGATATTTATTTCTAGTCTAATATTTGTTTTGTAAACTTTACTAGTGGATTAGTCCTATGTAAACGATAAGGAATCGATAGATTCTTTTTTATGGATTTTAGACTTAAAATATGCCTATAAACATTATCAAAAGTCTATAATTTTTTCTATAAAAATAAACATCACCCAGAAGTTTAATACTATCATCAAAGGTCCAGTTTTATGTTATACCCTGTCGCTTAAAAATAGGCAAAAAACCGATCACCCCTGTCTGGCTCGAGTGGTTTGGATTCTTCCTCGATATTTTGAGTCGGGAGAGAGAGATGGAATATTAGGCGGGCCGCGCTTGGCTATATTGTCTTCCCTCCAAACTCCGGAATTTCTCCAAAGAGTGGCGCTTCTTCCGTTCTCTATTTGCACCGAATGCGGCCGCTAGAGAGTCCCGAATCAGAATCTGGCGGTACGGACGTCAATTGTCCACACTGCCCTGCCCTCGACGACACAATCTCTCACAGACTCTTCCACTACCCCCAACTGACGCACCACACCAGGCTCACTCCGCTCAGCGCTCACGCGCCGCTGCACACCCCACACCCTTCACCCACCGCCGGTGATACCAACATCACCATCACCCTGGCCTCCGCCCTCCGCATATTCTTCCCTGGTCCCAGTCACTAGTAGATTCCCCCGTCCGGGTGCAGAAACTGAACAGTTACGCGCCGTAGGAAATAAAAAAAAAAAATCAGGCCGTACATTTATCTGGGCCTTAATACTAATGCTGATAGTATTAAGCTTCGGGGCGTTGTTTACTTTTATGAAATAAAGTGATACGCTTTTGACATTATCAAAACTCGCAACAAAGGTTTCGTAGTAATTATCGGTTGCTAATTTTGCCTCGAAGAAAACAAATTTATTTCAAAGTTATTCAATTGCTGAAGAAAATGAGAGTTTGTCTTTGAAATGGGGCTCGAACCAAATGAATTGTTTATTACAAATAGCGCGAACTTTTAGAGTTTTGGCATTAACACCTGAATTTTCTCGAGAATTTTTCCAATCTAAAATTTTATCGAAAACCGATTTAGGCTTAACGAGATTAGTTCGTGACTTTGGAAAATTCACTGGAATAATCAGGGAAATAGGTTTTTTAAATGTTGTTTGAGCAATGTTGATTGAAAAATGGCATGCCCTTTTTTCAAATATGTATTTAAGAAGTCCTTTTTTTAATTCAATTACTAAATCTACCCCTTTTTTTTGTTGTTGTTGGAATTTTTGATTTGTTTATAAAAACATATTAGGAGTGGAAGGTTGTCCCTTTTGGGATTTCCCCTGTACCTTGTTCGAGGGAAGGGTATCGCCCGTCTAACACCTGAAGAGAAAATATCGAAGGTAGAACTCGCTAGCGATAGTAGCTAGATATTGATTCAGAATTTGAAAAAATGCAATGACTTAAATTCGATATCGTTCTATTGAGGCCATGTTACAATCATCTCGATATTTTTGGATTTTGCCCCTAGTGCTGCCTTTTCCTTGCACACCAAAGTGCTGCTACTAGAACACTTTTACAGGCGTAGGCTTATGCTCTTAAGTTTTGTTATTTGGATGGAGACCCTTTGAACTGAAACTTGTATTTTTAATGAAAAATATGTTACAATTATCTTTAAAACAACTTTGTTTGCGTATTGGTATTAAAATATTCATGAAATGCCTCTGGATTGAAGAAAAAGATGGGAAAACATTCAGATTTGAGCTGTAGATAATTATTTGAAAGCAATACTCTTATATTTTCCTTTATTTAAAAAATACTATACTTTTCTATAAAGCTATTGAAGAAATGTTTCTACGTTTCTGCCATTCAAGTTTTAAAGGGAGAATGCAACTTAACAAGTGATTTTTTTAACGATTTTTTTATCATTTAAATAGGACTAATCGACATGTACCATTTACATATCTATTAAACTAGAAACGAATTTAAAACTTACCCGGAAAATAGGCTTAGCGGGATGTATGGAGATCCTGTATTTCTTCGCATTGATTTGTCAGCGACCAATCGAATGTTATTGGCAGTTTCGAGGAGATCTCGCTTTAACGACGAGCCTTTACTCATTGGTGGCTGACCCATCAATTTGAAGAAATTCAGGATCTCCATGAACACAGCTAAGCCTATTTTCCGGGGAAAGTTTCAATTCATTTCTAGTTTAATATTTTTTTACTGGTGGATTATCGCCTATTTAAACTGTAAGAAATCGATAAAAAATCATCTGTTGTCAGGTTGCATTCTACCTTTAATCGTTTCCCTGGAAACTGTGTTCATCTAACATATCTATAAGAAATATTCAAGGTTAACATTTCGGGAGATGCGCACATTATTCATAACCTGCCGTTTAATTAAGAAGAAAAAATAAAAATTTTCTCTGAAAATGGTTACATCTTTCAGAAATAGCTTGTAACATTATTAAATACGACTTGCTTAGTTTTAAGAGTTGATCCACTTACGGTATAGAGGATAGTAAAACTGTTTTATTTTTCTGCTAAAACTACTTGAAAAAGTGGTGCACTTATGCAGATTGCAGACGTATCAAATGTAACCCATAAAAGTGGATTACGTATTAATTTTATTTCCGTCGGGAAACATTTTCTTTCTTAGCCGATTTTTATTGTATATAAGATTTCGCCGACCTATATATAATATGCTTTTTTGCGTTCTCTTCATCTCTACATGTCAAGCTGTATGCGGCAAACCACCGACGGTGAATCACGCTCGGCATTCGGGTCTGCTGGATAAGGAAGATTACGATATCGACGCCATGGTCCAGTACACCTGCTTCCCGGGTTACGACTCGCAGGGTTTCGCTAGGAGCAAATGCCTCTTTCATAACAACACCGCCAAATGGTTTGGCCCCGACCTCAAATGCATACGTAAGTATTATTCGGACCACCACTATTTTAGAAACCTCGCCTATTCGAGGAAACCTTAAAGAAAAAAGTTATTTTAAAGGGATTGTTCCACCAAAATTGTTTCTCGTAAAATTAGACCCGAATGGCCCTTGAAACATGGCTAGAAACGTTAACAAATCTATTGCTAACTCATAACATGGCTAGAAACGTTAACAAATCTATTGCTAACTCATTCATATTCAATTAATGAGGCTAGAATTTCTCATATTTGACTGCTAGAGGGTACATCATTCCGAGTAATTTTCGAGTATTTCGCGCAATCTTCGAGTATTTCGCGCGATTTTTGACCTACTCAATCTCGCGTAAGTCTCAGAGTAATCCCAGTTTACGTAATATGAGTCAGGAAAACCGGAAGTGATCCAAATTCTCGAAAACTATCACTTTACGAAAATCTTTTTTGTTTTTACTTTTTCATTATCGCTTTGTCCGCGAACATGGATCGTAACTACATAACTCCGTGGCTCTTTTCGTTCTAGTTTGTGTCCATTAAATTAGATATTATATAGTAGACACCTGAAAGAAAGTATCGCGGGTAGTATACTTTCTCTTACTACCTACCTTAATAGTATTGGCTCTTAACGAGCGAACAGACTTGTAGCTTGCGTTAGTCCTATAAAGCTTCTATTTTTTTTCTTTTTTTTTTTTTTACGACGTAGCGTATGTTTCGTGGGTGATACTGAAAATCTACCGCGAGCGTCGTACGATTCGACGATTTCAGGCACAGCTATAATAACGCTTTGTTCTCTTTTATTATCGCTTTTTGCCTTCCTCCCTTGACTTCATATATATTACCACAAACGGATTCTTCTTTTTTCTATTTTAAAACTCCCTTTTATAGAAATTGAAATTTTGGAAGCTCTAAGGTTTCGGTACATGTTGCAAATCTAGCGAAGTATTTTTTTTTTTTTTTGACAAACGGTTAGCGTTTTTTTCCAAGTCCTGAGAAAATTTGATAATGCATAGTATTGTATTTGGAAATGTTTCGCTTTGGTTCCGAGTTTAAGAGTAGAAATCAGACTGTTTTTCAGCACACAAATGCTGTTGTTCATTTGCCAAGGATCGCCATTTCAATGATTATTTAATTTTTTTAAACTCATCGTAAATTCAACCTATATTTTTTATATATTAAATGATGTAGTTGAAATTAAAGGGAAACTTGGAGCTAAAAATGGAACAGCTTTTGAATTTATTTTTAGAAATACCGTGACATTTAAACACATTTTTGTCGTCTAAATTAATTTCTAAAGCTTGGTAAAAATTGAATGTAAGTATAAATTCGGACCAATCATATTATTTCAGCCTTCAGCAGTGTTTGTAATGTCCTAACATTAAAAGAAAAGGCCGGCGTTTGATGTCCAAGACTAGGAATCAAACGCCGGTGTATTCTTTTAATGTTGAGACATTACAATCACTGTTGTAGGCTGAAATAATGATTGGCCCAAATTCATATCTTCTATTATAGAAATTAATTTAAACACCAAAAACGTGTCTAAAAATCCCGAAAAAATCTCGAATACATTTTGGGCATGGTGATTCCGAAAATAAATTAAAAAAAAAAAAATACAATTTCAGCTTCAAGTTTCCCTTTATTTAATACAGAGAAAACGGCATGCCATTAAAAAACTTTCACTTACGAGAGGCTTCGAGCCCAGGACCCTTCTTCAGTAGGGTTATTTTAATTTAAAATTAGACAAAAATTTCGTGCCAAATTCAAACTCTTAAGTATTTTTTATTTATAGAGCGTTAAAATAATACTATTATCTAATTTTTGTGATTTATCTTTATGTAAAAATCTTTTTCTGCCTGTCTCCCTTTAAATCTAAGTATAGGAATCAATCCCGAAGTTATATCGATTCCTACAAGCACGAGTACACACTCCATCCGATTCAAAACTTCTTAGTATCCATAATATTTATCCTTCATTTCCTAGATCCTAGACTTCTTTTAAGTCTTCCGTATAATAGCCACGCATTGTTCCCTCCTTTTCATCCTAACTTAAGTACCGAAGACGAGGCTTTCGCGTCAATTCCAATATAAGAAACCGCAAAGTACGGCGAGCAGCCGTTCATTTTCCGAAAATAGGCATCAGGCGCTTATCTCCAAACCGCCGCGAACCTCTCAAATTTAATTAAACAAGAAAGAAAATGGAGAAGCTTTCTTCAAATAATGGTAGATTCTTATACAAGTATAACGATAACTCTAAAAAGTACCATCTTTAAAAATTAATCACATCATTTTAGGAGAGGATAACGGCTTTCATCGTTTTTACGCGTATCAAACCCCCCCAAATATAGGCGATCCTGTAATATTTTGCACTTTACCCGAAGTGGCGAAACTTAAAAGTTCCGTAAAAAAACATAACTATTCAGAGAACGTGCTAGCGTTCTATGTTATGGGTCGACGATCAAGTGTAATGCATTTTCATTTTCTTTATGAAAAAATTGTCCCTTTAGCCAATCAGAACGCTCTATTTTGCCATTGAAATAACATTAAAAATGTTTTTATTATATTTTCATTTTTTTTTTTTTTTAATTTTAAATTGAACCCACAACCCAACTCATTTAGGGCCTTGTCAAATTAAACTCGCGCTGGCCGAACACCTGAATTTCCTTTTCAAGAATTGAAAAAAAAAATAAAAACTTGTGACGTAGGTTTTACTTTTAATTGGCGGCATTGAAAACAACGCTAAGTCTTTCAGGGATTTTTCGATTGTTGAAAAAGCAAATTCAGGTTCGATTCGCTCGAATTCTACCCAAAGAAACCAGTTGATCACGGAGGAAATGTAATTAAAAGAACTAGTCCAAGTTCAATCTCCAATCCTCTAGCGTTAATGTTTTGGTTACCATCTTAAAGGGAAGGTTATGAGGAAAATCAAATTTTTTTTATCGATTCTTCTAATTCTAAGACCTATCCGCGTAATTAATCCTTCGAAAAATATATCCCAATATTTATAAAAATCAAAATTGATCCAGATTTCACTGATCTCTCCCTTCAGCCAATCGCGTGACGCCCTACCTTCCAGCTCTCTATCGTGTGCCACGTTTGTCGCATCGCGTGTATTATTAATATATCTCCCGCTATAATTGCGCTCGGCTTAATGCGCGCCACGAGTATTTTATTCGCTGAAAGGCAGGGCGCTACACGACTGGTTGGAAGGAAGAGATCAGTGAAATCAACCTAGTTTGATTTTTGAAATCATCGTGATATATTTTCCGAATGTTTAACTACGCGGATAGGTCTTAAAATTAGTAGAAGAATCGATAAAAAAAACACTTGATTTTCCTCTTCACCCTTCCTTTAAGAATGACATGTTGGCACACTTTCTCTTTTCGTTTGTATTTCCCTCTCCTGTCAGCAATTATAGTATGAATGTATTATGGTTATGTTTTAGTTAATTGCTTTTCTTAGCTATATAACTTAAAAAAAATCTGCTGTTATTCAGACTGAAGGCCTTACAATGTCGTAAACTTTATTTTACTGTTTTTAACAGTAAAAACTTGGTTCCTTCATCTTTAATTTTTTTTTTCCAAATAATACTTCATTTATTTATGAACTCAGGACCCAGTTTTTTTAGTCTAAATGATTACTTCGACAAAAAATGAACCTTACCACCATACAGAACGTGTACAGAGAGACCAATATATTTTTGACCATAATGTCTCAATAAAGAAAAGAAAACTTAAGAGGTTTGAAAAGCATATTCTCTCTTTAGCCCCGGCAACCCTTTTAGCTTTTTCGGGTTAAAATTGATTAGCCAATCCATTTCTGATAGTAAAAGTGTTGGCGGGGGTGGAGTGAAATGCCTTCTAAATGCTTTCTATACCGATTTGACGAGGCCAATTTTGGTTTTCCACAATCTACGTCCATCATTTTTAAATAAGAGCGGAAATTTGCGATGCTATATTTTGACCTGGCCGATTGTAACCCCATTTTTCCGGCTTTATCGCCTTCCGAAATCTCGATATCCAAATTGCTTCCCTTTCCTTTACTTCGATACTTCTTTACTAGCTTTTCGTAATACCTTTTTGATGGAAATTTTATTCCTTCACAAATGATTTTGCTGAAAAGAGACTGATTTTTTTTAATATAATTTATGTTTTTTACGCTCCTTTTCCGTTGGATTAAATTGAATTTGCGATTCTAATTTGTTTGAAGAGAAACTAGAAAGTTACGATGTAGATTATCTGTGAGAGATTAGCGCATTGAGTTCGTATAACTTTTATTAATTTAATAATTATTATTAAATTTTAATCAGATATAATCCCGTTTGCTTAAAAATGAACTATTTATCAATCAAGTCCACTTATCCGAAGATAAAATAACAAAAAAATACTCGTAACCATTTCTATTCAAAAATTACCTTGTTTTAGGATCTTATTCAAGATATACGGTCATTAAAGGGAATGCAACCTAACAACAAGTGATTTTTTTTTTAATTCCTTATCTCCCCTTTAAGACTATGGAGAGTCGCGTACTTTGGAATTTTCTTACGGTTTAACCATAAGCCTATTAATTCTTCACCCGTAAGTTTGAGTTCCCATTGAGCCCTTCGTATTTAGCACTAACAAGAGAGAGAGAGATAGAAATTTGAAGCTCTACGCCACCTCGCGGAAAAACCAAGTTAATTATCCCTACCCCCTACCCCACCTCATTCCTCTTGAGGAAACGAGATGTCCTAGCATGCATAGGGAGAGTTTCAAGCTACCACCACTAGATGGATTTGAGTCGCAAAATTGGCCAGTCATTAGCTTTACGCTAAAAAGACCCTCGTTTGTAACTTAGGGGTGAATTAATAGGATTATGGTTTAACCAAAATCGACCCAGTGATTCCGATTCGTTGACACAATTTATTAACCGGGAAAGACACGTTTCATTGTTTAGCTCGAAGTTGTGGTCCTCCCGGAGACGTGGAAAATGGTCGCCGAGAAGGTACCACTTACACCTTTACCAGCAGAGTGACTTACTTGTGCTTAGACGGCTACGAACTAGTGGGAAGAGCTAACAGATATTGCCAGTCCAATGGTCAATGGAGTGGTCTTTTACCTTCCTGTAGACGTAAGTTTATCAATCCGAGTAACATTATTATCTCTTATTCATATCTACTTGAAATTTATCACACCGTAGCCGTGCAGTGTACGATTCCAACGGACCCAACGAACGGACGGGCGCTGTACACCGCTGTCACCTTCAACGCCGTGGTCAAGTACGAGTGTCGCTATGGCTATCGTCTTAATGGACCGGTCACTCGGAAATGCGGGGCGCTGAAAGTCTGGGAAGGAACGGAACCAACTTGCGACGGTCAGTGCATATCTTTGCCGCTTATATTACTTAATGAAAAAGGATACTTTAAAACAATTGTAACTTATGACAGGCATATTTCAAAACAATGAATTCTGCATTTTACATTAATTATGCTAACGAAAATGTTCATAAAAGAGGAGGAGCTTACTTACGGAATGTTGCCGTCGATGTTATCAGCTACGTCATAGCTTGTAAAACTCATAGCGCTCGTGAGCACCGACCATTTCTTAAGCTTATTTTTTCTATATCCAGATGTCAGCTCTCAAGGTCGGGTCTCTCCCGAGTGAGTTCTCAACCGTCTGACCCCTAGCGTTTTACGAAAACGGAAATAACTGCCCTGTTTAACTTTAATGGCTTGTGATGTCGTGACGTAGTTAGCAACATTCGAACTCGCAATTTCTTTTATAATAGCAACTATTCGTTGAAAACCCCGAAAATGCTACTCAAATTCCCTTTGGAGTTCACAAAAAACTAAAAAAAAAAAAAAAATCATACCTCCATATCGCTTTTATGAAACCAAATCTATTTTTACAAGTACGGTGTCCATTTACTCGGGTACTACCGATAGTAAAATCTTAGAAAAGATACCGGCCATGCACTTCAGCACAAAAAACAATGTTCTTGTTCCTAAACATTAATCCGATCCCTGCTCTGTAGGATAAAATTATTTGTACTAATTTTGACCTCCAAGCACCGCTATAGTAGCCACCTTGACGTCTTTGGACTATTTAAACCGTTACTCGGTCTTTACCTACTCTATCGCGAGTAACCCCTTTTTAATTAAAATTAACATAATTTAACCTGAGATTTCAAATAACGTGTTTATAAAAAATATATTTATGATGTTAATTTTAGAAATTGACTGTGGCAGTCCCGGGGTTTTACACAATGGTTACTTAGAAGGTCGCAGTACTTCACTCGGTTCCGTCATCATTTTCCGTTGCTTCGAAGGAATGAAATACGAAGGGGAATCCATGTCTACCACGTGCCAGCAGGACGGCAAGTGGTCGCATCCTTTGCCAAAGTGCCTATGTGAGTTTCGATAGTTTTATCATCGCGAAGACGACGAGAATTTTCGCTTCTTTGTTTGAAATATGTGATTTTTTTGTCTTTTGTCAGCGTCTTGTGTGGTTCCCACGATAGACCACAGTAACGGCACCATCGTCCCACCTGGCTCTAGAGTCGAACACGGCCAGGAGATCGCCGTTCACTGCAAACCCCATTTCGAACCAGCCTATAACGCCACCCCGGCCATTTGCAAGAACGGCACTTGGACTCACGTACCGATCTGCGGTCCAGGTAAATTAACTCTCTCTTATTTTAGAATATTGATAATTTTAAAAGGGTATAGGCCTATTTGTTGGTTTTAAGAGAAGTGTAGAACCTTTCATACGACCAGTAGGGTTGCGTCTTGATTTCGTGTTTTTTTTTTCTTCTTATCGTTGATGATTTCAATATTGCGTAGCTGATTTGGAGATTTAGTGATTTCTCTATTGGTTTTGTGATTTCGTTTTTAATAATTTCATGAATTCGGGATATTTTGTAAGTGATCTCGAACAAGGACGTCTTCTCATTAGTCCTCCTTTCTAAATATTGAGTGCCAAAATCAGGTACAATTCAGGGACACTTACTGAATGGTTTACTAGGAACAGAAAAAATAAACATCGAGCTAAATAGAATACCTTTTGAATTCATTTTCAGAATCTGCGCACAAAAATTATTTAAAAAATAATATTTCCACAAATTTTGTTGACATTTTAGTGCTTTAAAAATTAAATTCTGGAGTTTGGTTAGGTTTGAATTTCAGTGTAGGTCAAATTCTAGAAAAATCATATCAGCCTTCAATTGCGCTATCGCGATGGAGATTCTTATGAACGTCGCCAGATGATTGTAAAATATGTACTGTTGAAGGTGGGAGTCGTTGGGCTCATCTGATTGGTTCAATTTTATACTTCGCTTATTTAATTTTAGATATTAACGTCTAAAAACTTGTGCAATAATATGATACGATGATTCTGAAATAAGAAGCCCGAAAGAGGAGTTTATTTTCCCCCTTTAAGAGAGAATTTGCCTTTAAATTCCAAGGCGATAACCGGAAGAGATAACTCGCAAACAACTCATTTATGACTTTTAAGAATGCCATAAACTATCGGGGGGGGGGGGGGGGGGCTCTTACGCGTTTCGGAAATTATTATTTAAATTACCTCGAGTGTCTTGTTCCGAAGAATTCGGAATATTTGGTAGTAGGCGGCGCTTCTTCCGCGAAAACTAAATCCTAGATAGCCGAAGCGTGTAAAAATGATGTAGTGTAACGGAAAACGTTTACTGATTTAATATTAATAGTGTGCAAGGCATGGATAGAGATAGAAAGCAAGCAGCTAAGATCGCCCTTGGTTGTCTCTAACATTTTATTGTTGCCTTTCGTTCTGTTGCATCAAAGCGGTCGGACGAATGTACTTCCGTTCTAGAGAAGTGTACAAAATGGTCAAAGGCGGACTGAAAAAAAGAAAAAAAAAAAAACGATGCATAAAGGGATAGTACTACTTAATAATGTTTGCCCCCGGGCGCCAAATCGCGTAATCCTGTACTGCTAGATGGATAATCTGCGATTGCTTTACGCCACCTTTCGTTTTTCCCAGTCAATTTCACCGAAGCTTAGTTTGTACAACTACCGCTATGGAGCCATAAAGGTAATGCCAAGAAAGAATTGAAGCCAATAAGATCCTTGAAGGTGACTTTTCCGTCAACGTACTCACGTATGGCGTCTGCTAGTAACTAAAAAGGGCACTTTTGGTGAAATTGTGCCTGTAGGCAGACTCGCGACGGTATTCAATCGAAGGGCTGCCTTAGATACATTACACTGTATGTGAATCAGTGGGTATTTAAACTCATTCAAAGGTTTAGCTTTGCTAACATTACATTAGCCATCCGTCCCAATAAATATTAAATATAGTACGCCAGGATGATACCAGTGGTTAAAGCTATCTCTTAATGTTCTTATTAACTTCAATTAGTTCTTGATTATGCTAAAATGGTATAACTTGGACTTTTATTTCAATCTAAAAGTTCTTCGATCCTAATTTCACAACTATCATGTTGCATTGCGAATTACAAGGAATATTTGGAGGATTTGAATAATATTCTATCGCATATTTTCAGTCTTAATTGATTTAAAAAAAAAAACTATTTTCCTGAGCTTAGTGTCCCTTTAACCTGTTAGAGAAAAAAATTAGTTGTTGCCACCTCTTGAACAAGAGTATGTAGTCGTGATATTTTTTCGCCGCGGAACTGTTTGTGTTTGTAGGGTCGCACTCTAGGGTTATCGGTTAAAACGTCAAATCAGATTCCAAGCTAGAATAGCAAAGAAAGGAGCACGTGCACGGTATTACTCTTTTTAAAGGAAGGTTGAAAACGAAAGTCAAGTTTGTTTATTTTTATTAACGCATTTCACAAAAGGCTTTTAATACCGAGTAAATTATCTTTAAAGTGAGGTTGTCATGTTTTTTTTTTTTTTTTTTTTTTTTTTTTTTTTTTTTTTCGAAGGCCACAGTTATAATCAAAGCTCATGCGAGCTAAAATTCTTTGATTTGTTACTGATAATTTATTTTGCCGCATTTGAAGACCGCTACTATCTCTCGTAGCTGGTCTCGTCTCCAGAGAAATATTAAGAGGTATTAGAGGTGGTCACTTAGATACGTGAATAAGTGGAATAGAATTGGGTTTTACTTCTATATTGCGGTAAAACTCCCGGAAAGTGTGAGATCTAATTTCGTGTCCCCTTGTTTTGTCTGCCTCCATTTACCCACTGGTTGAAGTGTTCTTTCATCACTCTTGAATAAGAAGCATAAAACGTCGTATTTCTTTATAATAAATTAATTTTTTTGGCAAGGCGCGCTAGGCTCTTTAGTTACCCTTTATATCAATTTTTTTCGCTCTTTTTGATGGTGCTTAGAATTTGCACCAGGCTGATTTTGTAGCTGAGACGGTTCTGTTTAAAAATTTAGCCACGATTCCATCCTAGCCGCGTATTTAACTCAACTGTAGAACAACTTATCGCGTATAGGCACGAAAATTATTCTATGAAAATGAATACATACTCTGAAATTCTGATTCCTTGTTAAAGTCCAGATGATCTCTAAATTCGAATGAATGTAAGACACGCTTACTTTTTTGTTAGTTTCTTCTTTTTGGTACTGTTTTCCGTTAGAGGACGCTTATGAACTCCAGATCGCCCTAGGTTTAACTCTTATCAGTGAAATATTTTCATAACGAGACTTTGTTTGCAATTAAGCTATCATTCGAGCATGATTTTGAGTGTAATTTTCCAATCACTAGATATTCCACTTCACCGTGTAGCGATATTTTGGGATTATTAGTTTAAAGCTATAGGATAGGTGAGACTTTCCCTTTAATATTATATTGGATGGAGCTTTCTCTTGAATTGTACACCTGGTGTTTGAGGGGTCCCGGGGTGAAGCGAGCGCTGGCCGCACGTAGAAAGCCTGGACCCTATCAACCTCTATGATGGCATTCTCTATTTAGGGAAAAGGGGGTTTGGAATTCAGGTGGCCACCTGATTCTCCGAATTCCCTAACGCTAAGATTTCAAAAATAACTCTGCCCTATTCCTCAAGATAGTTTTCAAAATTCGCAACCATGAACCGAAGGTTACCAATACTGGTTTTTAGAAATTTTAGTTTAGGTTATTGTGTATTACTTTTATTGTATTTTAGTTTATTTTATTGTGTACCACTTTTATTGTTGGGGAAATATGTTTGCTATGTATATATATGAATACGGTGACCACCTGAAGTGTGGAATTGGTGCATTTTTTAAAAACAACTTCAACCACGAGTTAAGCACGTGTAGTACGCGTGGAGGACATGAAGAGTGATTGGTGGAAAAAGAGATGACGTCAATGAGTGACCACGTTTACGAAAATGAAATGAAATAGAAAAAAGAGAGATGTGGCAGAGATACAGAAGTTAAGTTTTACGAAGGAGAGCAAGAAGAAGGTCACGAAGGAGAGAAGGAGCAGGAGCTCGGACAAGAAGCGGAGAAGCACGATGACCAGCGGACGTACCCTAGATTAAGATGGGCCCGCTCTAGCTGAATAAGAAGTTAAGATGTATCGTAGAAGCTGAAGAAGTTAGGATTGGCCGACGGTGCCTTTCAGACGATCACGTAACCAGATTTAACAGAACCAAGCCAAGCACTCAACCACGCGTTCAACCACACGCTCAAACCACGCGCTCAACCACGCTAAAAATAGGCCATGCGCCAAATTCGCGAAATCGTCGATAACGTATCGAAAGTTAGAAATTAAGCTGTTCGCGTTCAACCTCGCGAAAACCGTTTGCAAACCTCGCGCAACCACTCGTGCACGAGAAAAGAAGCTACAACCAGGACAACAGGTCACCAGGACAAAACCATAAGTTGAATTTAAATTTATAACTTTTAATATTTTGGAGGGGATAAAAACTTAAGGGTATTATTTTGGAGGGGATTTAACTGTTAATCAAGTGTATTTCATGTTATTAATTTTGTGTATGTTTAGCGGACCGTTTGTTTAATTAAGTGTATTTCATGTTGTTAGTTTTAGTGTATAATTAGTATTAGTTCAAGTTAAAATTACATTGATTAAAAATAAGTTAAACCACTGGAAACCTTCCGTCCCATGATTTAGAAAGCTGATAAGCCTATCCCAAGTTTAGTTAAAGGAAAAGTGAACCGCTCCCTCCTAATAGTGAAAGGGCCAGCGGATGAACCCGAAGTCAAGAGCAGAGTTATAGTTTTTAATTTGTAGCGTTTGTTAGATAGAATTTAAAAGAGGAAAGAGAAATAAAGATTAAATAATAAACCCATTCTATTCCGTTACAAATTTGGGGGCCCCGCGCCGGGATAGGTTACATATGTTAAATAGGTTAGATACATTAAATAGGTTAGATATATCAGAAAGGTTTAATAAGTTTTAATAAGTTTCAATTTAATAGGTTTAATACCTTTTAAATTAATTTTTTTTAATTGGTTTAATTCAGTAAAGTTTAGTAAGTTTTAGTTAATTGGGAAGTGTATTAAAAGATTTTTTTTTTTTTTTTGAGATCTCTTAAGTTAAATTGCTAGTTGTTAAGAGTACGATCAAAAGTCAATAACTACAGGTTGATAAGTGCGTTAATATTTTGCATTGATTAGTTGGGTATTTTTGCTAACAATAGGCTTATACATTATTGAGTTTATTTGTGTTTTTGGCGTAAGTCGCGACTTATGAGCCAAAGAACTTATTCACGCTTCGATTCAAAATTAATTGAAGAGCAAAAACAATCTAGGAAAAGTAGATACGAAAACCGAGCTAATATACCGTTAATGCGTAGCAATCCCAGTTCTCGTACAGCTTCACCTTCTAGAAGTCTGTCCCCAAGCCTTTTAAGCATGGCTAACAATAACCAAAGTATTATAGGAAACAATTCCCTTAGTTCTGTAGCAGGTTTTAGTGGTCAAAATAATCAAGGGGTTGTATCATCAAATTCAGCTCAAAATAATCAAGGGGTAGTACAACAAAATTTAGCTCAAAATATTCAAGGTATAAATAATCAAGGGGTTGTGCCACCAACCGTAGTTCAAAATATTCAAGGTATAAATAATCAAACGTTTGTGCCACCAACCGTAGTTCAAAATATTCAAGGTGTAAATAATCAAGCTCAGAATAATCAAGGAGTAAATAGTCAAGGAATAGTGCCACCCAACATAGCGCAAAATAATCAAGGGATAGTGCAACCAAATATGGGGCAGAATATTCAATCAAATCAAGGTTTCGTTAGCATGGCAATGTTTAATCAATTAATGTTAAAGATGGATGCTATGGCTACTTTGCAGATGGCACAACAAAACGAGATAAAAGCTCTGCTCAATCAGCAAGCTAACCCTTCTAGTCAAGCTTATTCTAATACCCCGCCCAATCCACTTAGTAATTTATTGCCAACAGGAGCTTCAATAACAAGTACCCCAAGTGTAGTTATTCCTCCTAGTCAAAGTTATCCTAGCTCCAACCAGAATTTACCCCAGGGAGGCGGAACTAGCGTAGCAGGAAGCATAGGTGGAAATAGCGTAGCGGGAAGCGTAGGTGGAACAACCGGTTCTGGATTTCAAGCCAACCCTTTCTCAGGTTTCCCCGTACTACCATTTTCCTCCCCAGTAGCCTCGCCCGTATTTCACGGTAACCCGACTGAAGCCGGTCCCAAAGATTTCTTACGCCGCGCTAGGCAAATGATGACAACGTACAACGTGGACGAAGCCACGTTTGTACAAAGGTGGGTCCCCAGTATGCTCATGGGTCCTGCCTCAGATTGGTTTTACACAGAGACTTTTGATAAAGGGCTAACGTTTAGTAGTTGGGTAGATTTTCAGTCAAGGCTTAGGAAGGAGTTTGAGAGGGAAGGAAATGATGAATCAGTCAAAGATAAGATTGCATTAAGAGTGCAAAAACCCCAAGAATCAGTCGCGGAATACACTACCGCCATACTTAAGCTCTTCGGTCAGTTAAACAAACAACCCGATACCAAAGAACAAATTAGGCTTATTTATAGAAATTTGAGAATAGAAATTCAAGGGTACATCAAGCTTAAATTAATAGATAGCGTACGAGAGTTAATTGACGACGCTGCAAACGTAGAAAGATGCGTAATTAAATCCAAAACGAGTGTAGAAATTAGCACCCATAAAGGCGAAGCCAACGGAGTAAACAAACCTTTAAACCCCCGATCGGCTAGCTTTACACCCACGTGTCAATCATGCGGAAAATTAGGTCATACAGCAAATATTTGTAGGAGCAATACAGCTAGAACCCATTCCACTAGTAATAAGCCTCCCAGTAATGCAAGTTATTTTAACGCCGACATTCAGTGCTATAACTGTCAGGAAAAGGGACACAAAGCCCCATGGTGCAAGAACCCCAAAGTAGAAAGAAAGCAAACGACGGGAAACGAGCAAGCGGACGCTCCGAACGGGGCTGCGAGACCGTCCGCTCGGCAGCAATAAGGGGAAAGGAGAAAACAGACACGGGAAACAAACAGCCAGGCGTAGATAGTTTTAATTTAAATATTGGTCAAGACTTTCTTAAGATATTTTTAGGTAGTATTCCGTGTCTGGCCCTAGTAGATTCTGGCTCCACACACACTATAATTAATAGTAATTTTAAACCCTTAATTGAGAACATAGGCTATAAAACCAATAACCAAAATTCAGCTTTAAAACAACCAGATGGAACCCTAATAGCTATTAAAGGGGTAGTAACACTACCATTTTGCTTACCAAGGAAAAGTTTAGAGTTTGAAGCCGCCTACGCAGCCAACATAGGTTATGACTGTATTTTGGGACGCGACATATTAGGAGCAACAGGAATGATTGTAAATTATGGAAAGGGAAATTTTAAATGGTCTGATAACGAAATTGATGTTCTAAGTTTCAATAAGGTTAATGATGTAGGAAAAATTTATGCCCTTTCCCAAGCTTCATTAGGAATAAGTAGACCCCACCAAACTACAATAGATTACGACGGTATTGCGGAAGCCCTAGCTAGAACTATACTAGAACCGAGCGAAAAACAGGTTTTAGAAAATTTAGTGACTAACTACGAGTCAATTTTTTCGAAACAGCCGGGAAAGACTACCCGACTCGAACATTACATAGACGTAGAGAACCATCACCCAATAGCTAGCGCCCCGTACAGATATTCGCCCGCCAAGCGAGCGCAAGTAGATGCCCTTATTCAAGATATGCTAGATCAGGGAGTAATCGAGCCTTCAGAAGGACCATGGTCATCACCGATTATTGTAGTTTCGAAAAAGGATGGAGGATCAAGGTTATGCGTAGATTACCGAAAAATTAATCAGGTGACAAGAAGAGACGTTTACCCCCTGCCTAGAATAAATGATATTTTAGAAAGTATACAAAAACCAAAGTATATTACGACACTAGACATGACTAGCGGATATTATCAGATACCATTACACGAGGCCCATAGGGACATAGCTGCTTTAATTACTCACCGAGGTTTATTTAGGCCTACCGTTCTCATGTTTGGACTTTCAAATGCACCCAGTTCCTTTCAAAGGATGGTAAATAATTTGTTCGGAGATCTCTCAGGTAGTGGAGTATGCGCCTACCTAGACGATCTAATTATAGCTTCGGGAGATTTTGAAACACACATGAAAACTTTGGCAGAAGTGTTCAATAGATTAGCCCTAGCGGGATTAACTATCAAGGCATCGAAGACCAATTTCTGTCAGAAAGAGTGTAGAATTTTGGGCCATATAGTAAACAATTTAGGCATAAAAGTCGACCCAGAAAAGACATTTGCTATGAGTAATTATCCTACACCCAAAAATATCAAACAATTAAGAAGATTCCTAGGGATGGCCAGTTATTATAGGCGTTTTATCGAGAATTTTTCAAAAATAGCTGACCCCCTAAACCTTTTATTACACAAAGAAACCGAGTTTAAATGGCAAGAAGCCCAAGAGTTAGCATTTAACAAGTTAAAAACCTGTTTATCTACGGCACCTATTTTAAGTGCCCCGGATTACGAGCACCCGTTTATAATACACACAGATGCTTCAAATACAGGGTTAGGTGCTTGCCTTAGTCAACGTATAAACAATAAAAGACACGTGGTACAATTCGCCAGTTGCTCATTGAGCGCTGCAGAACGAAATTATTCCACGACAGAGAGGGAATGCCTTGGCGTAAAGTGGGCAATTGAAAAGTTTAGGCCCTACATAGAAGGCACTAAGTTCGAAGTTTACACAGACCACTCCGCCATTAAATGGTTACACCGTGCACCAGACCCAACCGGAAAGTTTGCAAGGTGGAATAGCGCGTTACAAGCTTTCGATTTTACTATTAATCACATTCCTGGGAAAAATAATGTTACCGCCGACGCTCTAAGCCGACTAAACGAAGATGACCCCCCGATAGGCCATACGTCCGCGTTACAAAAAGCGGAAACGTGTGTAGTTCGCTTTGATCGGGAAGAGTTAATTAAAGCCCAAAGGGCAGATGAAAAGCTAGGAGCGCTTATCGCTTATTTGGAAGAGAGCAAACTACCCCCCGAGAAAGAAACGCGGGAATGGGTGGAGAAAGAGGCGCCACTAAGCGATATTAGAGATTCAGTGTTATACAAAGATACAGGGAAATTTAAGAATGGGTGGGATAGTTTCAAAATTTGGGTACCCTCTGTTTTGAGAGCTAGGATATTGCATCTGAGCCATGACATACCCACCGCAGGTCATTTTGGAATCAAAAAGACGTTAAATCGAGTTAAAAGCCAATTCACCTGGTCAGGTTTAACTTTAGATGTAATCAATTACGTACGATCCTGTGACAAGTGTCAGGAGCAAAAAGTACCTAATTTAAAACCTGCCGGCATGATGAAGCCAAGCGAAGTACGCGAACCTTGGGATGTCATCTCAATTGACCTTAAAGGACCACTACCACGTTCGAAAAAGGGATTTAAATTTATTCTCGTAGTAACTTGCTACTTAACCAAATGGGTAGAGATATTCCCATTAAGAAAAGCTACCACCATGCCCATTGTTCACCACTTAGTTAATGACGTGTTTACACGTTTTGGTTTACCCTCATGCGTAGTTAGTGACAATGGTTCACAATTTGTTTCTAAAGTTTTCAAAGCAGTTTTCGAACAATTACACGTTAAGCAAAGGTACACATCACTGTACTCCCCACAGAGTAACGGGTTGGTCGAACGATATAACCGTACCATAGGCACACTTATCGCGACCTACATAGAAAACAATGAGCAAAGGGATTGGGATAAATATCTACAGCAATTCGCTATGGCATTACGAACGTCGCCCCAAGAAACCACAGGCGCGACACCAGCGTCCCTTATGTTTGGTCGGGAATTAAGAACGGCAACGAGCTTAATAGATAAGAAAGACCCCGACCTTTATTTAGACCCAAAAGTAGAAGAACTTTATGGTTTAGGAGTAGTTTCGAAGGTCGCAAAGGCCCTAGAACTAGCTCGGGAAAAAGTTAAAACTGCCCAAAAGAGACAGAAAGATTATTACGACCAGCACCATAGAGACATGGAATTTAAAGAAGGTGAATATGTACTACGTAAAACCCATTTCCAATCTAGTGCAGTCGACAATTTCAACGCGAAACTGGCTCAAAAGTTTGACGGTCCGTACCGAATCGTCCAAAAACTTTCGCCACTCACATACAGGTTAGCGACCCTTAAAGGAAGGCCTTTAAAGGGCACATGTAAGGTATCCAACTTAAAGCCTTTTGTCGAGCGCAAAGAAGAGTTAACCCTCCTAGAGGACGATGTAGACTCAGTTAGTATTAAGGTGGGAGAGGAAGACTCCCCAAAGTTATCAGGTCCCAAGGTGGAACCGAAAGACCCAGTTCAGGGTAATAAGTTATCAGGTCCCAAGGTGGAACCGAAAGACCCAGTTAAGGGTAATACAAGTTCAGGTCCCAAGGTGGAATCGAAAGACCCAGTCCCGGGTAATAAGTTATCAGGTCCCAAGGTGGAACCGAAAGACCCAGTTAAGGGTAATAAAAGTTCAGGTCCCAAGGTGGAATCGAAAGACCCAGTTAAGGGTAATAAAAGTTCAGGTCCCAAGGTGGCACCGAGAGACCCTTGCACGGGTAATAAGTTTACAGGTCGCAACTTACGACCGAGAGACCCAGTTACGGGTAAAGTTATACACAAATAAGTTCAAGTTTAAGATAATAAGTTTCAAGTTTAAGGTAATAAGTTTTAAGTTTAAGGTAATAAGTTTCAAGTTTAAGGTAATAAGTTTCAAGTTTAAGGTAATAAGTTTCAAGTTTTCTAATTAAGTTTTATCAAGTTATTATTTAAAGTCTTAGGCCTAAGCACCATTTTTGATTTAAGTTATATTTGTTTTCATAATTGCATTGCGCATCACTGTATTTATTGATCAATCGTACGATGTATATAGTTTTTTTTTTTTTTTTTTTTAGATTAATGGTTAAATATTAACCACCTTAGTTTCACTTGGTCTCACGGGACTTTCGACTTAAAGTTGGGGAGAATGTAGCGATATTTTGGGATTATTAGTTTAAAGCTATAGGATAGGTGAGACTTTCCCTTTAATATTATATTGGATGGAGCTTTCTCTTGAATTGTACACCTGGTGTTTGAGGGGTCCCGGGGTGAAGCGAGCGCTGGCCGCACGTAGAAAGCCTGGACCCTATCAACCTCTATGATGGCATTCTCTATTTAGGGAAAAGGGGGTTTGGAATTCAGGTGGCCACCTGATTCTCCGAATTCCCTAACGCTAAGATTTCAAAAATAACTCTGCCCTATTCCTCAAGATAGTTTTCAAAATTCGCAACCATGAACCGAAGGTTACCAATACTGGTTTTTAGAAATTTTAGTTTAGGTTATTGTGTATTACTTTTATTGTATTTTAGTTTATTTTATTGTGTACCACTTTTATTGTTGGGGAAATATGTTTGCTATGTATATATATGAATACGGTGACCACCTGAAGTGTGGAATTGGTGCATTTTTTAAAAACAACTTCAACCACGAGTTAAGCACGTGTAGTACGCGTGGAGGACATGAAGAGTGATTGGTGGAAAAAGAGATGACGTCAATGAGTGACCACGTTTACGAAAATGAAATGAAATAGAAAAAAGAGAGATGTGGCAGAGATACAGAAGTTAAGTTTTACGAAGGAGAGCAAGAAGAAGGTCACGAAGGAGAGAAGGAGCAGGAGCTCGGACAAGAAGCGGAGAAGCACGATGACCAGCGGACGTACCCTAGATTAAGATGGGCCCGCTCTAGCTGAATAAGAAGTTAAGATGTATCGTAGAAGCTGAAGAAGTTAGGATTGGCCGACGGTGCCTTTCAGACGATCACGTAACCAGATTTAACAGAACCAAGCCAAGCACTCAACCACGCGTTCAACCACACGCTCAAACCACGCGCTCAACCACGCTAAAAATAGGCCATGCGCCAAATTCGCGAAATCGTCGATAACGTATCGAAAGTTAGAAATTAAGCTGTTCGCGTTAAACCTCGCGAAAACCGTTTGCAAACCTCGCGCAACCACTCGTGCACGAGAAAAGAAGCTACAACCAGGACAACAGGTCACCAGGACAAAACCATAAGTTGAATTTAAATTTATAACTTTTAATATTTTGGAGGGGATAAAAACTTAAGGGTATTATTTTGGAGGGGATTTAACTGTTAATCAAGTGTATTTCATGTTATTAATTTAGTGTATGTTTAGCGGACCGTTTGTTTAATTAAGTGTATTTCATGTTGTTAGTTTTAGTGTATAATTAGTATTAGTTCAAGTTAAAATTACATTGATTAAAAATAAGTTAAACCACTGGAAACCTTCCGTCCCATGATTTAGAAAGCTGATAAGCCTATCCCAAGTTTAGTTAAAGGAAAAGTGAACCGCTCCCTCCTAATAGTGAAAGGGCCAGCGGATGAACCCGAAGTCAAGAGCAGAGTTATAGTTTTTAATTTGTAGCGTTTGTTAGATAGAATTTAAAAGAGGAAAGAGAAATAAAGATTAAATAATAAACCCATTCTATTCCGTTACAACCGTACCTTTAAGCTAGATTCTTCGCTATTTCTTATCCAAATTATGCCGGAAGAATGGAGGAATGGAAGAGGGTAAGCTGGATAGGGGAGGATGTTTCTGGAATAGACGAGTGGTGCGCTTAAAGCAATCCATCAAAGGCCTTCTTCTCAAAAGTCAAAAATGCAGATTTTCTTTCTTCATTTTTTTTTCTCAATTCTGAAAAAGAGTGTAAAATTTCTTAGTACTCTTTATAGAGTTAACGTATCGAGAGTAATTTGTTTCTGTGCGGAAATATCTTTAAAGAAAACTACATGTATATGGATATATACTCTTTTGAGGGTGTTGCTCTAAGCCTTAATCGACTTCAACCAGTCTTTTCGTGGAAGACATTAATAGTAAATGCAACAGATAAAAATGTTTTACTATATATAACACAATAAACAACCAGTTCAAATATATATTAGCGATTAGTGCTTTTAATCGGATAACCATTATCTGTTATTCATATTTTTTCAAATATTTTATTTTCGCGTTGATTGTTTGTGAATAAACAAACGCGGGTCGTAAATTCGGATAAAGGTTTAATGAATGTTGGGTTTATCCGAAGATAAACGCTCGAAGCTTTATCTATTAACGAGCTACTCGAATTAAAATGATTAACGATGGATAAGAAAATTTACATTCTCTAAATTCGTGGAAAATATATGAAATATATTTCAAATTTACTTACAATTCGAAGAAAATAAATAAAACAATAAAACCGAACTTTTATGTTTAAATTTTATTTATTATTTTTGAAGAAAATTTATTTTTAAATTTTCGTTACCCGAACGTTTAACTCGGATAATATTCAAGGATAAGTTGCCAATTTCGGATAAAAAGACACGCGTGTATTATTTTGTTATTTTATCCTCGGATAAGTTAATTGAATTGATAAATAGTCTATGTTTTAACCAAACGGATAATATCCGAATTTAATTCAATAGATTTATCCAATTAATAAAAGTTATACAAGTTTCGAGCTCTATTAGCAATAAGAGCCAAGAAATTAAAATGAGTGTTTTCGTCCTAATTGATATTTTTATCCAATGAAAAAAGGCATTAAATTTTACATAAAATATTCTCAAAAGAAAGCTTAACTAATCCGTCAAAATATCTTTCTTGTCAAAACTACTACTAAAATTCCATTAAATGGTCGTGAAACTTTTGCGTTTCTCGACAAAGTCAAAAATCGTTTAAGTCTTTGACGAATGTCTGAACAAATGACCTCTGATCCAAGTTTTTGTAACGCTAGACCGAGTTTCCAACGCTTTCCCTTCACATTTTTTTGGTTTTACGCAAAATGGGATGACTTGAAAATTTGCATTTATAACACCGGAGATGAGTCCGGCTTAAAGGGGAAATAGAAGTTAAAAAAGAATTTCCAAATTCGTTTTATTTTCGAAATCACCGTATTCTAAAAGTTTTCACAATTATCGGACATTTTTGGTACTTTAATTAGTTGAAATACAAGTGACGTATAAATTGAACCAATCAGATTAACCCAACTGATCATACCTTCAAGTTTCAGCAATACAGATTTTTCCACGGTCACTCACACAATCTGGCAACGTTTTTAAGAAATGTATACTACTTAGCCATTGTACCACTGTTAAATCATGCTTCAAGTTTACAAGGCATATTATGATTAGTATGTGTTTCTAAAAGTTTCCTCGTCAGAGCTTTCGCCCGAAAAGAGAGCACAAAAATCCAAAAACCTTTAACCGGTGGAGATGCGGAATTCGAAATTACCCTCTTTAGCGGTTGAGATTGGAACTAAGTAGGCGGTGCTAATATTGTGCTGAACTTCCTAGACGTTTACGGAGGTGAAAATAAATCGACGGAAAACTTGTGATAGCACTGATGAAGACTGAAATGATTGGCCCGAATTTAATCTACGCTGAAATTAAATCTAACCCTATTACTATTAACAATGGGCACTTATCTTAATAGATAAAGATTAATAACAAAACCTCGCGTTCATAAGCGCCCTCTAACGGCCAAAAAAGTGCAGGCAAAAGTAGAACTAACAAAACTCCATGTGTGGCTGCTATGGAAAGAGAATAGGTACGCGTCAATAGACGCGTACCTCGATTTGTTAATTCCTACTTTTTCACACTCTGTTTGCCGTTAGAGGACGTTTATGATATCCAATTTTTGTTATTCATATTTATCTATTAGCATAGACAGGGTCCATTGTTAATAGTCATAGCCGAATCCAACATCAGAATTTTAATCAAACACTTAAATATCGCTTAAAAAATATCATAGTTTTGAAGATTCTGAAAATAAATTTAGTTAAAGTTCCTTGGTTCCCTTTAAAGGAATGGTGCGGTGTTAAAATATTTTTGCTGCAAACCCTTTAGTTAAACTCAAAACCAATTTTTCAAGTGTTAAAAAAATTTAAAATTAAGTATATTTTTAAATAAACAATTAAAACAAATTACATTGAGGGCACATAGGCGCCCGTATGAAGCTTTCCTGTAAAGCAAGAGCGCATTCGATACGTCACTTCAAGGTTTTTATTTCGGCAATAATCTGATTGGCCAAAGTAACTTGGCTCAGCTTTTACTCAATGGTAAAGTTGACTACTACGCGCTTGAACGTTAAATCGACGACAGGTTATAACGGCAGTGCTCGCCAGTCTAACGAACGGGACGCCGACTGAAGGAGCATCTAACCCCGGTAAGCCGTAGCCTAGGCCTAACTCCGTCGGCGATTCGGACTCTCGGAGAGTATCGTCATACCGCGAATAGATCCGTTTGAAGTTGAACCAGTGTACACGGAAGAAGAACTTTTAATTAGAGATAGACTACAGGAAGAGCGGAATAATAATGACGGTATCGAAAATTTAATTGACATAGACCAGATGAAAGAAAATTGCACCTGACAAACTCTGTAATCCAACTTCTTCGTAGGCAAAGGCTTAGTATAATACGCGGCTTTCACTGTTTCTTTAGCATATTTTAGCCATTTTGACGCGAGTTCGGGGTACTTTAAATGATCAGGAACCGTATAAAAACTTAGTCCAAACCGAGAACTAAAATTTTTGCATTCTTTTATAATACAACTTGGCATTTTGAACTTTCTTTAAAACAACACCGATTAAAAAACGAAGGATTCTAGACTTTACTGTCTCAGACTCTCTCCCCTCGGAGTCTCATTTCATTGGTTTATAAGTTATTTCTATTGGCCTATCAGATTGCTAGCCTGGCCAAGCACGACAGAGAAGTTTAGAATTAGGGGTAAAAGGGCCACGTCCATACTAAATTTATTTTTAACTATAAAATTATTATTATTATTAAAAATTAATTTTGAGTTATAAATTTCTGTTGCCAAGAGTGCTATTGACCCTTAGAGGCAAAAAAACTTTATGGGTGAACCCTTCCTTTAACAAAATCTAAACGAGCTAGGAATGTAAGGAAAAAGGCTTTCCCCGAAACAATAAACTCGACAACCGTATCACTCTGTAATATAAAAGTAGAATGGCCATTAAAGGACCACCGTCAGCAGAAATGGTTTTTCTTATGACTTTGTTGTAAACAAAGATGATCGATCTTCTATTAAATATTAGTGACCCCGTCTTCAAAAAAGCTCACCTACTTACAGCGCCAAAGGTGGATAGCGGACAGCCCCGAAAGCTACAGAATTTGAAAATATGATCAATTAAAAGGCGTCTGTGCGCAATATACTTATCATCACGTATAAGTAAAACTTTATTTATAGTCATCAATATCTTTGAAATATCTTCTTTCTTAAGGAAACTTTAAGAGATTACTCCCAATCGTGAGTCTGAAAGAGGTTATAGTATTTTGATTATACTAGTCTCGTTGTACAATTCTGAATTTTACGTCCGCGAGATAGATGGCGTTGGTAATAGGTGGGTACGGCGGGATTATCAAGGGGGTGAAATTAAAACTTTCGGAATTAATTGTTATTAAACAGAATATTTTAATGATCTTTTTCTGGAAAAATTATCATGGTGGTCCTTTAAAACTGTTTAAACTTTAAACTGTTGAAAATTATATTATAGATTGAAGTCTATATAGACAAAAGCTTAAAAATATATTTAGTTGAATTTTAATATGTAAATATATATAACGCCCGTTCCGGCTCCATCCACTTGTTTATTGGCCAGCCTTTGAGCACAAAGTGTGAGAAGACACGGTGGCTTACTACTAGACTTTACATTACTCGATAAATCTGTATATCTCTCTCTCTCTATTTGTATGTTTGTCTGTACAATTAATTGCTTACAAACTTCCCATACTATTGGTACCGTGATAGACTTATTCCTCCGAATTATTTCAGCCTTAGCCCATAAGTAGCTGGGATTGATATTATGAAACTAGAAACTCTCCATATTATCGGCAATTTATTTCGGAATTTTCAATAGCATTGGACAAAAAACCCTTCAAATATGTTTTAAGTAAATAAATATGTTTTAAAAACTAAATTATCCTAGGCATAATTAGGTAAAAAAATATTTTGTCATTGGAAAAAATATATAGGTGTAGGAATATATCCCGAAATAATAACCTTAAATATCTCTCGCGGAGGAACGTTTGTCATTGGCTGAAACTAGTACACGGAATTCGTATAACTTTTGTTAATAGACGATAATATAAAATTAATACGTTATCCGAGTTATTCTTTCGCCGATATAAGAACAATTTGAAACTCGAGTTTCTTCGCGGATTTTAACCGAAATTGAGATCTAGAAGCTAGAATGTAGTAATTTAGTCGCTGATCATTTCAATTTAAATTAAAATATAATTCTAACATTTCATTCCACACGGATTTCGAAACGTGATATTTTTATCTTCGCGTTATCCGTTTGAATAAACGCGTAATTTGTTTATTAATCGAGCTTAATCAAGAAAATTCGTATCCTGCATTTGATCCGCGTCTGTTTATTTAATTTGTGGATTTATATTAACAAACAATTTATCCGAGATTAAAATATCTGAAAAAAGCCTAGTTATCAATGAATATTCCAAGTTATTCATTATCCAATTCCGAGCTGAAACGGAAAACGAACGTTAAACGTCGGCATGAGTTTTTTTTCCTATAAAACGTACCCAAAATTTTATTTAATTATTTTAGTTACTACACTTTATCTCGAAGGTTTTCCCAAAAAATTTAAAATTACTATAGGATTATCTTCTTAACAAAGTTGTGGGTGCGTTTTTCAAATTTTCTTCGTAAAGGCTAGCAGATTTAACTCGAATATATAGCGGCGATAAATGAGACACCAGGCCACTTTATCAAGACATTTTTAGTTTTTTTACCCTAATTTCAGGGAAATCCATATTGTTCTTGAACTTTTAATGAGAGACTAAGCTTTGATTAGGAATGAAGATTTCCTTTTTCCTACTAAATCTTCTTTAATTATTAAACTTGAACGCGAACTTTTTTTTTTTTTTTTTTTTTTTTTTTTTGGAAGCAGAAATTAATCTCTTTATCTTTCTTTTCCCAACTTTATTATATTTATGAGAAACTAGTTTACTGTACTCGCACTCTAGTTGGGTTGGGAGTTTTAATACTACATTTATTTTAATAACGATGGATAAATCCGTTACCTAGGTGATTATGTCAAAAAGGGATTTATGAATAAATAATCCAAATATACGGGGTGTTAGGACTGAGCTACAGTGAGTTATGTGTCATTTTAAGACGGAAATGTTCTATCACGTTTAAGAGTAACTCTTAAACGGCGCCCCGTACGACAAAACGTCATGGAACATTTTCGTTGAATCCACTGCAGCTCGGTCCTACCACCTGTATACATTAACAATAGTGTATACAACTCGTCGTAAGATCTAGGAATATTAACTACTTAATAGAAAAATAGGATTGACCAAACCCGACTTTAATAAGCGGCTTAAGCGCCCTCTTACGGCAAACAGACCCTAAAGTAAGAACTAACAACACGCAGCGTGTGTTTCTGTCTATTCTTTATCCATAGCAGCAGAAGTATATGAAACACTCCTTTGAAGTCTATTACTCCCGGGTCTTGTCTACCCATCTCTGTATGGGTTATTCTCAAAAGGCGCGATTCGTACGCCTCCTAACGGTAGATGTTTTCGGAGCGGGAGTTCGTCGAGCGAATATCTCTAGCAGCCTTGGAGTTCGTCCAAAAACGTCGTCGTTTGTGGAGAGAGAGAATTTCCAATTTTCCGTAGACAGGGGGATGAAATAGGACCCCTTCTAACTCGTAAAATTGGGAATTTACCCATACAGAGAGGAGCGCTATATGGAACATTGGAGTAGTAGACTTCAAAGGAGGATTTCATCGGCTTCTGATAGCAGCCACTCACGAGATTTTGTTAATGGTCCTAAACCACCCTAAACCGAAAACCATGGAAGAAATTGTGGCGAGGCTGTAAAATATTTTTAATTGAAAAATCCTTACATTTAGGCCTTGGCAGTGGCTGTTTGTACACTTTTATTTTAACTAAGTTTGCCTTTATTGGAATAAACCCCGTTTTTATGGGTATTGTTCGAGACAATTTCCATTCGTTTTGTTTTTCGCTTTGGTCTATGATCGTAAGATGCCATGACCAGACCATTTGAAGCCTTAAAGGACCACCATCATGAGAAATGTTTTGTCTAAAAACTAGTGAAGTGGCTTGAGTACATGCAAAAATGTATCCCTTTAAAAAATCCATTAAAATATTATGGATAATTACGCTACAATTCTCAAATTTTTTAATTTCACCCTCTTTTTAATTCCGCTGCGCCGCCTATCGCTACTCGCGAGAAATACAAATTTCTCCACCTATAAGGGAGAATGTTACCTAACAAGTGTTTTTTATCGATAACTTATCGTTTAAATGGTCCTAATCAAATGGTAAAAAAAAAAATACAAACAAAAATTAAACGAAATAAATTTTAACTTGCCATCAAAATAGGCTTAGCTGAATTCATGGCGATCACCTGAATTGCCTATATAAGGACTAGCGACCAATGACATTGGTAGCTATCCTTATATGCCCATTTTGATTTTAAGCTTTAAATTTATTTCTAGTTTAATATTTGTTTGTAATTTTATTTAAATTACTGTTGGACTAGTCCTATTTAAACGATAAGGGATCGATAAAAAAATCTTGTTCTTAGGTTTCATTCTCCATTTAAGAATATTCCAGTAAAAAAATGTGCTATTTGCATGCTTTTGGTCCGCTCAGCACGCTTGACGTATGTGCAAGACTCCAAGAGGTTATTTATTCACTACTTGGTCTATACTGACTCTGGTTTTGCGCGAAGCGTTTATGTACAGGGAAATGCGGCAATATGTCCTCCTATATGTTATTGCGCTATGTAATTAAATGCAATCCTTGTTGTTTCTTTTCAGAACGATGCAAGCAGTTACCTGACCGACCTCGTCACGGAATGGTAATCGCGCCAAAGACGGAACACGGTATGAGGGCCCTGTTTAAATGCAAAGACGGTTTCGAGCTGGAAGGGGTTAACGTAACCGAATGCCACTATGGCAAATGGACCGCTCCCACACCTAGATGTAAAGAAAGTGAGTAACGCTTTTCAAAACGTAATTCTTTTTCTAAAATCTCAAACCAACCAAACTTACTAAATACATGGGTTAAGGTCATCAACATTGTAATATCTTGTTTTAGAGTGAGGCTGACATAATGTTTTTCGAATATCTATGCATTATAATTTTAGTTTTATCATAATATTAAAACGCCATGTGCAAAATTTTACGTCTGGATTGAAACTTCAAAATGAAAATGTCAAAAATAATAGGTTATTTTTTTTCCGATAAATGACGTAGTTTATTACTGGAACGTAATTAACGATAATTTTCGTACGAAAGTAGGACTTTCTGGATTAAGTTCCTTGCTCACGAAAAAGACCACGAACACTATATAGTGTTTTAAGACTAGCAAGAAACATAATAAAAAAACAATAATAATAAAAAAACATACCTTCTGAGCTCATAAAACATCGCGAGACACTAAAGACAATAGACACGGGACTGTACTTAAAACTTTAAAGCTATCCTTGTAATAAATACAGTTATTATAAACTGTTATAGTTGTCATGTTTTAGAATAGAGCCTCCGAGCAAAGAATCAAACACAACACACCCTTTTCTGTCAAGAAATTTTTTACAATTCAAAATTAATAGTCACGGTACATTATTTGGTATTTATCAAACAATATGACATATAAATAATTTACTATCCAAATAATAATTTACATTTTCATTTTGAAGTTTCCTTAAAGGGAGAATGCAACCTAATAACAAGTGATTTTTTTTTTTTATCGATTCCTAATCCACCAATAAAAAGTTTACACAACAAATATCAAACTAGAAATAAGTATAAAACTTACCCGGAAAATAGGCTTCGCGGGATTCATGGAGATCTTGAATTGTTTAATATTTGTTCGGAAATTTTTTCACTAGTGCATTAGGCCTATTTTAACAATAAGGAATGGATAAAAATAACATGTTGTTAGGTTGCATTCTCCCTTTATGAACGCGTTAATCCAGGGGTATAAAATTTTGAATATGGCGTTTTAATAGTATGATAAAACTAAATATGTAATAAAAAAGGCATTCTAAAAAAAAAATGGTGATAGCCTCACTTTAACTGTAAAAAAATATGACAAAACTTTTACTAATCAAAGAATTTGTTACGGTAATTAACTAAATCCTACCCTAAACCTTTTCACGGTTTGCTCAACCCTTGTCTTTAAGACTTTGAGACATTAGATGTACACACCTTTGTTGAAAAATAATGTCTTAGACTGTACCAAGATATAAAAGAAATATTCTTAGGAATCTCTCGTATCGAAATAGAAAATGACACGATGTTCGAGAAATAATAACTCCAGTAGAAAATATTGCTTCTATTTTTCTTAATATAATCGATAGTTTTTTGTTTTTTTTCTGGATTTTTGGGGGGGGGGGGGAAGCAACAGCTAGCCACGCATTCTATCGCCAAGACACTCTTTCTTCAGCATTAATGAATAACCTTTTTTCCGAACCAAAAATATAATGGCAGTAAGCTTTAGTCTATAAGAATAGGGTCTTCCAATAGAAAAATCGTGAAATATTTCATCGTTAAGCTCATCTTTGTGGGGGATTTTTTTCGGACTGTGTGTGAACAAATAGTAATATTTATTACGCTTTCGAGGTACTCGTGTTAAATTAATCGAAGTATAGGTACGCGTTTCTTGTCAGACAATGCGGTAAGCTTTCATTTATCATTTCACGCGACGCAAAGTATATATGTTCAATTTTCACAAGAGCTCTAAATCGGTGACGTCATCTCTTATTTCCATGAACTTAAATTTCATTCACCAGATTTATCCCTTAGTCGTTTCATCCTTCCTATTAGCTGCGTTCACACTACAAGCTTTGAAACCGTTTTAACCGTTTTGGAAAGGTCAAATAATAATATTTTGGGGTCACCCGTGTAGATCTTTGATCAAGAAACAAAATTAACATCTTAAAAAGTCGATTCAACCATTCGAAACGGTTTGAAAACGTTTCAAATGTCAAGTGTAAAAGTAGCTTTATTCTAAGCTAGAGCTCGGAATCGGATAATAATTAACTTCGGATATCCATAGGCTTTTTCAGATATTTTAATCTCTACATTCTAGCTTCTACATCTCAATTTAGGTTAAAATCCGCGAAGAAACTCGTATTTCAAATGTTTCTTATCGGCGAATGAATAACTCGTATAACGTATCAATTTCCTATAAAAATTGAGTACGAATAAAAAGTTTGCCGTTACATTCGGGTATACGTTAAATTGAATAAGAAATGGATATGTTTTCGCGAACGGATAATATCTGATTGACATTCACGATAATCGTATTCAATTAACGAAAGTTATACGAATTTTGAGCTCTATTCTAGGTTTAATCCTATTTTTAGATCATCTAACGATTATTTCGCATTCGTTATGCGTTTTTCGTTTAAATGAAGCTAGTAGTTGTTTTTTTTTCCTTCACGCTCTCGCTTGTCAATTTTATTTTTTTATTTTTTTTTTTAAACATTTTCCTACTCGAAAGACTAATTGTAACAAAGGTTTTTCCTACATTCTTAATCGAGAATGCCATCTCTTTCCGCGAATAACTATAGAGTCTAGAAAGTAATTAGGAAAATGGTGGATGATTCCTGACTGTGGTATAGGTATAGATCCAACTGAAACGAAGGACTCGCGAAGTAAGTACTACCTGCGGTATAAAAAGAAAGCGAGTTGACTTGGGCAATTAAAAAGTCTGATACATCCTCAAGGGGGCTAATTAGAGTGGTCAGGATTTTTAAGTGGAGGAAAAGAGAAAGAGTTAATACCAGTCGAAAAGTAATTAGTGTAATTAAGAATTCAAAAGCGGTGATTCTTTTTTTCGTTACCAGTATTTCCCATTTGCATTTTTTGAATAATTTCTTCCGAAATAGACATTGATAAATCTAACGATTTTTGCTGTCTCCCGAAACGTAACTTAATTATCGTTGGAAAGCTTCTCGACAAAATTTTGACACTTAATAAACACGGAAGGTATAAATTTAATGCCATACACTTTAAATTTATGCGAGGGTAATCTTCAAAATGTCGGAAGTGAAGAAGCGAATTAGTGTTAAATCTCTTAAAAATAAAAGAAGTCGTCTGTCTTGTCACTAAAGCCTCGTTCATACTAGGCCCTGGAATCGATTTAAACCGTTTCAAAACGATTTGCTAGAGTCGTGTGAACCGGAAACTGTACATTCTCGAATCCATTTGATTATATTTCTTGAAACTGCTTCAGGAACCAGTTTCATACCGATTCAGTTTCAACAACCGATAGAGGAAGCTACAATAAATCGATTTATAACGAAAATGTTAAAACGATTCTTGGCTATTTGAATATCGTTTTGATTTTACCGTTTCAAGTCGATTAAGAAATGCTAGTGTGACCGTAGCTTAACTACTCTAGTCCTCTCTCCAAAAAGGAGAGTTTTATTTAGTATTTAAAAATTAATTCGCTTTTTACTTTCCGAACCTCGTTTTCAAGCATGAATTAATTCGAAAATCAAACAACATCAAAAACCCCAAAATATTATAGGAAAATTTGAAATTTTACATCGATTTATATATTTATGTGAAGTTATAGGAGTAATTAACTGCGTTCATACTAGGACTTGGAATCGATTTAAACCGTTTCAAAACGTTTCGCAGGAGTCGTGTGAACAGGAAACCGTGTTTTCTCGAATCGATTTGATTAGATTTCTCAAAACAGCTTCGGGAACGAGTTTCGTACCGATTCGGTTTCAACAACCGATAGATGAAGCTACAATAAATCGATTTTAAAAAGATAACGCGTGAGCGCGTGACGCGTAAAACGATTCCTGGCGATTTGAATATCGGTTTGATTTTACCGTTTCAAATCTGTTAAGAAATGCTAGTCTGGCCGTAACTATAATTTTAGGAATATAGAAGAGTTACTGCCACAGATACTCTAATTAAAATAGCTCGACGCTGTAAAACAAAATACACAAAATTCCTTAAAGCTGAAAATAGGCTTATTTCCAAAAAGGAAAAAAAAAAAAAAAAAAATATTACTTTATTTTGGTATTGCTACCAATTTTGATTTCGATTTTTCTTTTTTTTTTAATTTGAATACGTTTTTGATTTGAACCTTTTGAATTTTTATTTTTATTATTTTTTTTAATCTCTAGTCAAAACCCGAATGCTGTATTTTCAGTTTTAAGGCTGTGTTTCTAAAGATGGTTATACCTTCAATAATTCAATTCGTAATATTGTAATCGCAAATTATCGAAGGTGTAATGGTACGATCCAAGTGTAGCCTAAATATACTTATATAAAAAATCTACACGGTAAATCCTCTATATGTATGTCGTTAATTAAGTCTATAAAGTGTATGATGTCACTGTAGGGTTAAATTCTTTAGAAACCCAGCCAATTTTTCTAAAACTATTATTTCTTTCCGTTTTCTTCCTCGTTACCCCTTTACCTCTCTTCCCCCCTCTTTCTTCCGTAAAATTATTACCGTACCTAACGTCACATCCGGTCACGTGTTAGTATACTGCAAATTCCCGGGCTACTTGGAGAACGGCAGAGTACTTCTCGTGGGTCATATGGGCATGTACGATTACCGGCCCTACGTTCGAAAAGTGACCAACAATCGCCAGATCGTCTACGAGTGTCATCGGGGCTATACGATCCAGGAAGGACCTCCGGGGGCCACCTGCGTGGCGGGTCACTGGAGCCCGCGAGAAGCCCCGTTGTGTCTGCCCGGTTCGCATCCGAGCGTCCGATTCCAGAGAGACGCCCGCCGCAAACGGCGCCAGTTAAGGAATCGCAGGATGCTCCGCGTGCTATCGGACGAGAAGTTATCGTACCCGAAGAGCAAAAAAGGCGGCGCCAAAGGACTTCTCAGGAGGCGAGGCAGACGGCGATTCAGGAGGGATAAAGGTAACAAAAAATTTTAACCACTTTTGTTATTTGTTGAGAAAGATGTCTGAGATGTGTGCCACCTTAGAGAGGAAAAGTGGCGTATCTCCGAGATATGCGCCACCTTGGAAAAGTGGTCTATCTCTGAGATGTGCGCCGACTTAGAAAAGTGGCGAATTTGAGGTGCGCGCCACCTTAGAGAGGAAAAGTGACAGCGTATCTCTGAGATGCGCGCCACCTTAGAGAGGAAAAGTGACAGAGTATCTCTGAGATGCGCGCCACCTTAGAGAGGAAAAGTGACAGCGTATCTCTGAGATGCGCGCCACCTTAGAGAGGAAAAGTGACAGAGTATCTCTGAGATGCGCGCCACCTTAGAGAGGAAAAGTGACAGCGTATCTCTGAGATGCGCGCCACCTTAGAGAGGAAAAGTGACAGCGTATCTCTGAGATGCGCGCCACCTTAGAGAGGAAAAGTGACAGCGTATCTCTGAGATGCGCGCCACCTTAGAGAGGAAAAGTGACAGCGTATCTCTGAGATGCGCGCCACCTTAGAGAGGAAAAGTGACAGCGTATCTCTGAGATGCGCGCCACCTTAGAGAGGAAAAGTGACAGCGTATCTCTGAGATGCGCGCCACCTTAGAGAGGAAAAATGACAGCATAATTCTGAGATGTGGCCCACCTCAGAGAGGAAAAGTGGCGTATTTCTGAGAGGAAAAGTCGCAGCTTATTCTTAAAGGCCTTATCTGCTCTGAAATTTGCCCCTTTAAAATGTTCTTCCCTTATGCACAAAACCTAGCTTTGACTGTGCAATTTGATATGGTCAACGGCGACTGCTAAGCTGGAAAGAAGGCGACTTTAAAGGGGATTTAAAAACCGCAGATAGTCCCTTTTAAGAAGTTGCTTTTTACGGAAGTTACTCGACGTGACGATTTGCTTTGTTTGGTTGTTTATTAAAACCGCGTTCAAAGTTAAAAGCTGCAAAAAGTTACACTCGATGATTTTATACGTCTTGCTCTCCTTTTATTCTCCCTACTCCAATATTTTACGCCTTGCTCCCCTTTTATTATTACTCGATGCATTTTCGGGTAAGCGACGATCAGTTTTTCGCGTAACTAAAAAGAGATGCCAGTCAAGTCTTAGAGGGAAACTTGGAGCTAAAAATGGAACAGCTTTTGAATTTATTTTCGGAATCAGCATGCCAAAAAACGTATTCCAGAATTTTCAAGCAATTATTAGACACATTTTTTGTGTTGAAATTAATTTCTGGAGCTCTGTAAAGTACCAAACTTTAAAAATTAATTTAAACACCAAAAACGTGTCTAAAAATTCCGAAACAATTCTCGAATACGTTTTTTGGCAGGGTGATTCCGAAAACCAATTCAAAAGCCGTTCCATTTTTAGCTCCAAGTTTCCCATTGAACTTAATTTTTTCCCCCATAAACTACCTACACGTAACACTCTCGCGTCGTAAATAAATGGATGAAACCGATTTATTAAATTAAAAGTCAGTCATGGTTTTCGAGTACTCTTGAAACCGCTTGATACTCTCCACCGAGAACCCAAAGCTATCTATTTCCGTAACGGAAAGTTTCGTTCGCGAAAAACGGATATACGGAGGAACAGAGAATTAATGGACATCGGAAAAGATCAGAGAGAATGACTTCCAAGAACTCATCCTAAACGGAAAATAGTACGTGCTTTTAGTTTATTTTATACGCCACGTTTGCTATACTCAAGTTACGAAGATAGCTCGACTTACAAGCCGAGGACGCGTCATAAAAGTTCCTTAAGTATGGGACTATACTTTCACTGACGTTGCATTCAGTGGCTCCATTACGGAGAACGGAGGTGGGGGCGAAGAAGTCAAGAATTCCTGTTAATGGTTTCAAAAATTCCCTCGATTAATTATCCGGCAAGGTCGGCAAGCATTCATTACAGCCTGTCGAGTGATTGTGTCATTTTTTAACGAAGTTGGCGAGCTTTTTCTGTCGATGAGTTGTCACTCGCTTTAACGTCTATTTTCTTTACTTGACATTTTTGCTTTGATGAGAAAACCATCAAAAACAATTCTATCAAAAGTACGTGGAAAACTTCACGACAGTATAAACTATTTTTCTTATATTGTTAGAAAAATGCCACAAATAAGGGGTATCGTTCCCACCCACCTTAATATATAGACTATTCCTTGTTTCCTATCCTTTTCCAACAGTTCAGTCGCGAAAAAGGGTCTGAACACGGATAGATTTCTTTATAATTTAGACCTTTAAATTAAGAAAAACCTTTCAAACTTGTGTATTTCGGAAATATGCGCTCAGATTTAACCCATCACGAATAAAAAGTTCAATGAACCTGTTCATTTTCAGAAACAGATTCATTAGTAAACCTGTTCAAAAAGGTTCAACTTTGAACCAAAATAAGGCGCTTCCAGAGCATTTTCGAACATTTCACTGCGTATATTGAACGAAACGTCGAACGCTTTCCAATTTAGATTACTTATTCCTGTTAAATTATTGGTCCATAATTTTAGTGAACGTGAAATTTACATTTGTTGAAAGTAACACGCTCACGAGTTACATGGTAATATTTATATTTTATTTCCACCGTGTTTCGACCCTGCTGTAAACAAAATTCTCGCCATATCGATAGAATTCAACATCATCATCTCAATTTTTATCGAATGAAATGAATACGGAACTTTGATTCAACCTGTAAAGGGGATGAACGTCCCAACGGTCTTATTTGGAAAAAGTTAATCTTCTACCTTTGAATTGAGTCGCTTTTAACCCCGTGAAGGAAATATATATGGATATCGTTCCTTCGAGGCGCGCGCGAGTAATTGTTTGTTTTATATATATTGTATCTCTTTTGCCTTTACTGATTGTTTTAATCGATTCTAGTATCGATTCTCGTCGTCCCGCGAGACACTCAATACCCGATGGAGTCTCCGAGAGAAAGGAAAAGGAGTTTGGATGAGATTGAAAGGATGGAAAAACGAATTTTTAAAAGGCGGGGGAGGAACGGGTTGGTTGGCTTCACGCCCAAATAATTTGAGTTATAGAAAGCTTCTCTTAATTCCAATAAGCATTCCACCCCCGACTTTAGCGCTGGAATTCTACCATCCTATCTAAAAGGGTTAGTTATATCGAGTGTTTCGAACGAGTTCGTCGAGGAGTGAACTTTCCAGTACTCTTGAATTTACGAACTCTCGCGAAGGACGATAAAGTGAACTATTAGCTACTTTTTTCGAAGTGGGTAGTCGCGGAAACTATTATTGAACAAGAAATCAGTCTGGTGCAACTCCTGTCAATACAGCTAGGACTTTTAACAAATGACACCTATCTTAAAGTGAGGCTGTCATTATTTTTTTCGAATGACAAATAGGATTATATTTTTAGTTCATCATACTATTAAAACGTCATATTCAAAACTTTCTGGGTGGACGAGTTTTTAAGTATTGTCAATAATATATAGGTAATTTTTTTCCGATATATGACATGAAACGTAATTAAAGATAATTTTCATACGAAAGGTAGTTGACTTTCTGGATTAAGTACTTCTACGAAAAAGACCCCGCGAAAGCTGCCTTATCACGGGTGCCAGAACGCCCGAGAATCAACTGTAGGCTCTACAATAGTCACGCGACCATAGTGATGACGTAATATTGATGGAATTTGTATTTTAAAAATTTTGAAAATGGCGATTATAAAATAGGTATTTTTACAGTATTTAACGATTTTCCCGAAAATGCTATTCAATTTTCATTTGGAGTTTATGAAGAATCCGTGACAGCCTTATTTTTAAAGTTAAAGAGATATATGACAAAGCCTGACGTTCATAAGCGTCCTCTTCCAGCAAACAGTGCGAGCTTAAGTAGTAACTAACAAAACCACACTGCGTGGCTGCCATGGATATAGAAGTGTTTATATAGAGTTTATTCTAAATGATAGTCGCAGAAACTAATTTTGAACAATAAATCAATCGGGAGAGTTTTCGGATGCTACGAAGTCATCATGATGCTATGAAACCAATTCGATAACCAAAATGGTGCAACTAACTTTTTAAATATTTTGAGGCATCGCAACGCCCTATTTCTAAGTCCCCAAGAGAGCCTAGCTATACACTAGCTGTTGTGTTCTTAAATTTGTTTTCAGGGGAATTCAAATTGCATACGATGGAATTTATTAATTTTTTTTTTTTTTTTCTTAAGCGGAATTTCCCAATATGTTTTAAACAATGGTAGATATATTGTGTTACTTCGAAACGATTAAAATTGGAAGTTTCTGGTAAGTTAGTTGATTCGCTCATTGACTTAGCTTGGATCCAATTTTTTTGTTTCGAGAAATCCGTTTGGAATTTTATTAAAATGTAATTGGAACGCTCTCGCTATGTTTCATTTGAAATTAGATTAAAAAAAAAACAATAATGGTACTGAAAGACAAATAGCAATTTCAATAAAATCGTATACGTTGAATATGTGTTCCATGGCTTCCATTTAATTTACTGATTTTTACAAAAGAGCTTCTATATTCATGGAGAAAAATTTTCTTTATTTAAAAGTTAATTTCATAGAAATAAAGAAGGTAAATGTAGAATGAAATACGAAATATAACCACACATTACTTCCCAAATGAAAGCAGTTGATTACCCCTAAATCATTACGCAACTTTCTACGATCTATTGCTATTAAGCTGTTTGCTACAAACCAATGAAATTTCGCCACTTGTCAAAAATCAATAGACATCTTTCATTTATTTTGAGTCCTTCCAAAGGGGTATGCAACCCACTGAATCAGACCTGTAAAGCAGGGTGGGAAAGAAGGACCACTAACCCCCTCCAATTAAATTTTTAAAGTGGCCATTTGCCCTCTGGAACGCCTTATTTCCCACGCTACTGTAAAGGGGAATGATGATCTCATGCGCGGTGACGGCGATGTTTCATCCCCCTTTGCTTTCCTGATTCTGTAGTTCCCTTCCCCTTTGGAGGGGGTAAAAATAAATGGAAGAGGTGTATGGCATTACGTCATTTGCCCAAAACCAATAATAGTTACGCCACTCACGCAAAGAAAAGAAGTTAACGCCTCTTGTCTAAAAACCAAACCACTTTTGGCTACGTCACTTTTCCTAAACCACTTAAGTTGCGCCAACGACCAAAACTAGTTCGATTACGCCACTTTAACTTTTTGTATTGTTGTGATATTAGTAAAAACAGGTTGTCACTAGTATAACCGCAAAGTATTTTGCATTTGCGTATGATTTCTTATCTACAGGTCCGTGTTCGCCCATCCCGGAAGCTCCGTGGATGGAGGTTGAAATAATCAAATTGGGCAAGGGCAACTCGACCATCCCTCACGGCACCGTCGTCAACGTCACGTGTAGCAAGGGATATCGTCTTTCCATCGGCGACAACCGGACAACCGCGAAGTGCGCGCATGGGCAGTGGAAACCCGCCAAACCCGAATGCCTGACGCGTACGTAGCCAAAACAAAACAAACAAACAAAAAAGCAACAAAACAAATCACCATCCAAAAATCAATCACCAACCAATTACTATCCCGCTATCGTGGCACGTTGGGCTCAAGTCCTTTCTCCTCGTATGACATATTCGTCAATCGTCACAGTTTCGATGATAATTATGTTGAGGATGCCCGAAAATACCTCCGTCATATTTATAGATATTTATTTCAATGATCATTGTCAGTTATATATCTGTGTCCACCCTCTTTTTTGAAAGTACCCGCATCTTAACACCACACATGCACGAGAAATCTTATTACTTAAAAAAAAATCAATACGTTAATGTTCCGAATATTTCGTGAACGTTTCGCCATTTTTATTCCGAATCGTGTTTTCTCGTTATGTCTATTCGTGTTTTTCCGTATATTTTTCTCCGTGTTTCCGAATGCCAAAGGATAACGTCTTTATTTATTTATTTTCCTAAAAGAAGTCTCACACTATTTTTAACAAATGGCGCGTGAACATTTTCGGATGTGTCCGTATTTTTTTTAACTCTTTCTCACTTCTCTCCGGAGTTATTTTTCGATACTTTTTTTCGGCCGTAACTAATCGACTAATAATAATGTGTTGTTTTTCTTCTCATCCTATCTATATATATATATATACCGTACTCAAAAATCAATTTCGAGCTTAAAGGTTTTTAGAAAACCCGTTTCGGAAACCGATTCTCGTTCAGTGACATCATTGACTCGTATTTCATTTCATTCTCTGCAATATTTCTTAATTTTCAATTTTATATTACATCAACGTAAACTACTTTTAACACCCCAAAATAGTGAATTATAGATTTTGATTAGCTATTACATGGGTCTCATTGTTCAAATGCTGTTGGTTTTATGTCCAGCGACTCCTATCGGAAACTTGGAGCTAAAAATGGAACAGATTTTTAATTTATTTTCTGAATTATCGTGCCAACGTATTCGAGAATTTTTAAAATAGTTATTAAAATTAAATTCTAAAGATTGAATAAAAGTAAGTATAAATTCGGAGCATTCATTATTTTGACAGCCTTTTCAAAAGAATAGACCGGAGGTTGATGCCCAAGACCTTGGTCGTCAAACGCCGGCCTATTCTTTTAATGTCAGGACATTACAAGCGCTGATGTTGTAGGCTGAAATAATATGATTGGCCGGAATTTATATTTACTTTTATTCAAACTTTACCAAACTTTAGAAATTAATTTAGAACACCGAAAGTTGTTAAAAGAAAACTAGGTTTTTTCGCATGGTGATTCCGAAAATAAATTCATAAGTTACTCCGTTTTTAGCTACAAGTTTCCCTTTAAGCGTTAAGCCTCGTTTTCAATCAAAGTTTTCCAAGCTTTTGCTTTCGCTTTTACAAAAGAATCTTGTATCAATTTCGTAAGATATCCACTTATTTGTCACTTGAAGCCTGTTAATGTGGGTAAAACAAAAAGGTTCATTCATTGAGCTCTTCAACCTAGAATTTGACGCAAAGCTTCATTCTTGTCCCAAAAAAATCTTGATTGAAAACTACCCCGACACTTCGGTATTCGTCACTGAACGCAGTCTTTGCAGTACATCTGTCCAATCTACAATCGTTAACGACTTTTATTGTTGCGGGTAGTGATTTTTGTAAATGACCACTCTGCATCTTTCTAATCAAGCACTGTCCCAACCTTTAAACAAGTTGGTTCTAGTATATTTTGTATCGCTGATTATAAGCCAAAATATTGTCCAGTTAACAACGATATTTGTTTAAAGCCAATGACGTCACTACAAATAAGCGACAAATCCATAGTTTCCTAAGCGTGGTTTACAAGATTTATCCCCCTTTCATAGTATTATATCCAAAGGGTCGGACATTAGCAAAAATTTGTACAAGAGTTTGAAATCACAATTTTTTTTTATTTTTTTTTTTTGGGAGTAATTTCTCTATTTCTAGTGATTTTTTTTTTTTTTTTTTTTTTTTTTTTTTTTGAATGAATTTCAAAGTCATAATTGGATTTGGAATAATTTTGAAGTGATTACGAAGTGATTTTAATATCGGTGTAGGGGTTTTTGTTAAGTGTCCGACCACTAGATAATATCAGTCCAGTTAACTAAATTGACGCAAATAATTATAAACGACATTATAATTATATAAAAAAGGTAGTATTTACGAATATATAACAAAATAGTTTATATTTCTAGTTGAAATTATTAAAAAACAATATAGAATACATTTATTAAATCGTAGATTATAAAAGCTATAGCCGAATATAGTCTTGACAATAAACGGAATATTTTTAGCCATTTAATCTTGGCGTGCCCTTCTTCGCGAATGGCTTCGTATTTTTCTACTTTTATAATTATATTATATATACTAACCAATTATATTTTACAAGCATCGTAAAGGGGCGCAGCTGCTTACCGTATTTTTGTCCCTTCTGTCTCTGTCATCCATTATTTCCCTCCCCGAAAACTTGTTTTTCTTTTTCTTTTTGTTTTATTTTTCGCGTCATTCAGTGCCTTGCCACGTAGCGGCCGTCACGCACGGGATCTATCATCACTTCCAAGACAGTTTGGAACCAGGGGCGCACGTCTCGCACGGCGAACTCGTGACGCTTACTTGCGTGCCGGGCTTTCGGGTGACGGGTGCCGAATCCGTCCGATGCTGGTACGGTGATTGGGCCGTGGATAATCTTCCCGACTGCGTTCCCGGTCCTTGCCAACTTCCAGCAATAGCTGAGGGGCACTACTTGGGCGGTTATCGTGCCGGATTGACCATCTCTCACGGCGCCTCCGTTGACTACGCTTGCAAGACTGATTGGTTGAAGAAGAGCGAGGAACCCATTCGTTGCACGGAAGGGCGCTTGGAACCCGAAGCTCCGGCTTGTCAACACCCTTCGGTTTCCAAATCAACCATCAACTCTGGCCGTGGTAAGTGTGATTGGTTTATTTTATCTATAAAATATCGTAATCTTTAAGGAGAACTAACTTTTAAATGGAATAGAACGTACAACTAGCGCTAAAATAAGCGGAGACAAGGTGACAACTAGAACTATTAACTACTTGGACACCCATCTTGGTGGCAAATCCGTTTGAAAACGCGAGAAAACTGAACCCTCACAAAACAATGGGTTTTAAGGCTATTTCGAAAATTAAATTTTCTAAATTTAAATTCTTTTTTAGTGAAACCGAAACAAAAAAAAAAAAAAAAATTACAATTTTTAATTTTTTTTTTGTTTTGTGTGGTGGTTAATTAAAATAGCATACCCAGCCCCTCCCCGCCAAACCTTCTAAGTGATGACATTGGGTCGAAAATTATAATTAAATTTGTTAAATGTCATAGCACAGCTTTTTTTTAGAACAAAAAAATATATATATATATATATATTAAAAATGATCCGTTAGTGAAATAGTAATATGGGATTCGGATTTCGAGCCGTAATTTAGGTTTGGGAAAAACCAACTTTTTCTTTAAAAATGTAGTAACCCAAAATAATAATTATAATTAATAAGTTGTATTTTGTGGGCATTGCACCGTGTGCACTGCCGTAAGAAATGAACTGGTATTGAATGCCAAATAGTATTTGCGTCTGATTCCTAACGCGTTCTCATAAATTCGATAAAAGAACACGATGGAATTTTTCTTTTTACCAAGCTCTTAAAGTATGAAATTTATTGCTCAAGACTACTGTAAGAATCTATTTCTAGGTTTCTCAGTTCTTCCAGTGACCTCTGCCTGACCCCTTAGCCCTTGCCCCTTTCCTAACCTCCCCGACTCGCCGCCAAAAATCTTTTAAAACGTCGAATGGAATTTTCGTAGACTCTTGGTTTTTTTTTTCTTTTTTTTTTTTTTTTGTTTGGCCATCAAATCCAGATGATTTTTTCTTTTTCCTTTCGGATATTGAGGAGCTAAATAAAAAAAGACAGTAATATAAGGCTGGCTAGGCAATGTAGAGGAGATTCTAAATGGTTTTTTCTGAAACTTCGATTTATATATATTTTATACATTTATATATATATATATATATATATATATATATATATATATATATATATTTTTATATATATTTTTATATATATTTTCGATATAAATCATGCCAGCCCAATATTTTGTTGCACTGTATTCCTCGTCCGGTTCATAGTGTAATTCATATAAGGTTCAGAATTTATTTTTTTTTTTCCTATTGGAAGAAAAGTTCTTCGTGATAAGTAAGGATTCAAATATAAAACAGACAGTCAAATGCCTAAATATAAACTAGCGACTAAAAATGGAACAACTGTTTTTTAGCGACATTGAAGTGCTTAAATTTTATTTCCAAAGTTTGATTTTAATTTCAGTAAAGGATTTTTTTTAAATCATTAATTAATCCAGCTTCCAACAGTGGCATAACAAATTGAGCAACCGAATGGGAGGTGACTCTGAGTTCAACTCATTGTGATCTGTTGAGTTCAACATTGGTAGTGCGCATAGACTTAAAAAGTTTTCCAGTGTTTTACCCCTCGACACAAATAATAGATTAGGAAATCTGATCTGTTGAAGACTTGAACCGTTAGATTCATCTGATTGGTTCGATTTTCCCCCTTCATTGAAATTCACTTTTAACGGGGTTATGTAGGATGGCAACAAGCGATTTTCGGTTGAATATTTATCCTTAAAATATGCTCAATTCATCATTAAAAAAAAATAATAATAATAATAAATAAATATTTAGCCGCATATCAATATATAATTTAATCACAAAGTAGGCTTAACAATGATCCATAGAGAGTTTGTGTAATCTCGCCGTTAAACAACCTTCGGCCAATCACGTAAAACGGTTAAAACCTGGCGGTTGAACCCAGGACTATTAAAAATTGACACCTGTCTTAATCGATGTGTTTCGAAACAGAATCTACCTTTGGTGATAGTATTAAGCTATGGGGCGTTGTTTACTTGTATGGAATAAAGTGATGTGCTTTTGATAAGGCTTATATTAAATATAAAGGAAGCTTCATTCTCCAGCAACAACTTATCCACGTGCCAAAGCCGTAATTTTTAGCGTGCGTAATAAAAAATGCGCCATTTCACGCGCTTTTCAATGGTCCCGAGGGAAGTGAATAGTTCAGTTACATCAAACTATAGAAATACTGAGATGAAAATGCTAGGAATTTTGCCGTATAGTAGTTGTTGTTTTACGATTTTCATAACCTTGTACTCCTTGTGAGGTTTGGTGTTTTTCTTTTACTACTCTAAGATTTTATATCCGTTTCAGAGAAACTAACAAGGTTCAGGCAATATTTTTTTGGGGTTTTATTCAGGCCTAGTACGTGAACTTTTCTCGACTCTCGAGGGAATGATGAATATAGAGCTGTCTTTATTTTTGATTTCTCCCTCTCGAGACTGAACGAAAAAGGAATAAATAACTTCTAGCAGATGTTTATAACCCGAGCTGCTGCTTCTTATTATTACATTATCATCCGCTCTTTGGCTGGAAACCATGCTAGGAAAAGATTCCTTAGGAAAAAGACCTTGGATATTGAGTTAATGTCAATAGATATTTCATTCTTACATTTCGATTTTTAAGCAGGGTGTAACTACATATTTACGGAAACTGTATATGCATGCCATAAACCCCGAGATTATCAAGCTGCGTTCATACTAAACCGTTTCAGAAGGTTTCGCTGGAGTCGTGTGAACGGGAAACCCTCTTTTCCAGATATCGATTTTGATTCGATTTCTCTAAACTGATTCGTTAACCAGTTTCGTAGAGATTCGATTTCAACAACCGATAGATGAAGCTACGATAAATCGATTTATAAAGATAATGCGTGATCACGTGACGCTTAAAACGATTCATGTCGATTTGAATATCGGTTTGATTTTACCATTTCAAATAGATTAAGAAATGCTGGTGTGAAAGTAGCTATAGTAATGTAAATAACTAAATCCCCTTGGGTTCACTTACTGCGAGCGAACAACGCTAGAACTACAGGATTTTGAGAATATGATAAATTATTTGAAATCTACATCATCAAAAAACATCACTTCTCTCTTAGGAAAAATCTACGAGATAATGCCCAAAACTGAAGTCTGCCAAAGGTTATAGGAATTTTTTAGGTCTCTGGCGTCTTAACTTGGGGGCTGTATGCAACTGCATCGTGAGATAAACGGGTGGCGTTAGTGGTAGGATGACAAATTAGTGTTTCTCACTAGTAGCAATAGGGAGCGCAATGAAAGGGGTGAAATTGAAACCCATTATTAAAATTTAATAATCATTCGATTTTAATGAAATTGTTTAAGTAAGATTTCTTATCACATATTAAAGGCATGACGATTGTAATTTAAAGGGCATATCTAATTTTAATCAGGTTTTTGGCACAATACGAGACTGATACAAGATATTTTCGGAAAGTACGCCTTTTTTAAAATATCAAAATTTCTACACTTACCTAACCAGAAGTGCGTGAAATCCGAAATAACCAAGGAAGCTCATTGTTAAGAGACGTTTCGGACACCCAGATATATGCCAGGCAAGATGCTTCGGAGCGGCCCGGTCGGCTCCGAACTCTTTTGTTTCCTTGCCTTATTGTATTAATAAGGAGTAGGGAAAAGTTTGTTGAGAGTGGTTGAAACGTTTTCTCGCGGAAAGACGTTTTTTGTGGGTTGGGGGTCGCTATGGTCTACCCTCCAGGTAAAAAAAATATGGTTCACTTTAGCATTGCCCTTGTGTACTTCAAATACTCGCATACGCTTCCGAGCTAACCTACCCCAGAAAACATTGTTTTGGGGAAACCGCATAATCGCGAATTTCCAACAAGTGTTTATTAAATCTTAAATTGATTTTTAAACAAATGAAGTATATTCCTCTAACACCTCCGTTTCTTTTTATTCTAAAAATGAAATTTATCGCTTGTCTTTCGCTGTCTTCTTTTCTTCCAAACCTTCCTTTCTTCGTTTATCTACCAATCCCCACCCCCACCAAAAAATAAAACCGATCAAAACTGTCCACACGCGTGGTGAAAGGTTCTATTCAAGAAATGGAATTGAAATTCAAACAGCCGGAAGGTAGTACCGTCAGCGTCGTTGACTTCTCGGGCGGAACTGGGAATATTCCTACTTCGGCTGAGAACATCGCGAGAAGTCCTTTGCCTCGTGGAGCTTGCAGTTTGCCAGAAAGACTTCAAAATAGTATTCTCTACCCGACAATGGTTAAAGCTTCTAATCAGCCCGCCATCAAAAGCTCCACTATGGACAATTTCGATATTTCCGAACCAGAACCGGAAGTAGAGTCGCCACCGTTAGGGGACAAGGTTTCCGCGGAAAATCTCGAAATGGACGTAGGTACTACCTCGACGACTAGTACACCGGAAACCACTTCGAGTTCATCGAAGGAAGAAGAGGAAGAGACCAGAATCTTGGGTGGGGGTACATTCCCAAACGGGGCAGAAATACGTTTCCGATGTATCGCGGGCATCACCGGTGAGAAAACTACTTGGTCCATCGTATGCGAAGACGGAAGTTGGGTCGGGAGGGCTAACCAGTGCGGTAAGATTCGGGAACGCTTTCTCAGTTGTCTCGAATACTTGCTAGTTTATTGTTGTTCAATACCCTGCCAGTAGTCGGCACTATTACATTAAGTTACCTATTATTTTTGTTATTCTTTTGTATTCCTCGGTACGATTTTAGTGTATTTTCGTGTTTATCGCATCGTGGGAATGATTCCGTTATATTTCTATTCCAGATGCTATCCTTAGGGTATCGCGTTTAGTCATCCAAAACAGTCTTTAAACCATACTTAATTACTAAACATTAATTTTTTGTCTCTAGAAGACGAAATACAGACAGCTCCGCCTCCGGAAGAGAGACGCAATAAGACTTGCGTCTTCCGTAACTCGGAGCCAAACGTCATCGCTTTCCACGGCGACCGACGCGTTGTGGAAGAGACTACGGAATTTTCCCCCGACACTGAGCTCGTCTTTCGTTGCAAAGACATTGGGAAATTCACCCTTATCGGGAGCGTTCGACGTAGGTGTCGTTACGGAGATTGGGACGGAGTTAAACCATCTTGTTTCGGACTATCCCAGGAGAACGATTATGCACGTAGGAAAGATTTCGGCCATTTTCGATTTCTCGAGAACGCCGTCGATGATAACCTCGACTCGTTTCGTTTAGTAGAAAAACCTCCGACGATACTATTTCGAAACCAAGTGGCCCCAATTGCCCAAAGTAACGACGGCAAACTGATCGTTTATCCAGGAGCCATTTTGCATTTGGAGTGCTTGTGGATACGAAAATACGGCACACCAACGTGGGAAGTTAGCCATTCGTATCGTAAATATCCCGAAGGTATTTATCTATTGTACTTGAAAGTTATTCGACGTATTAAGTTGACATATCGGAAATTCTTTTAAGGCTGGACGAATGAACCAAACAGAGACCCCCAACTTGAGTACCGATTGTCGATTTATCATGCGCAAAGAGACGATAGCGGTCGATACACTTGTGTTAGTCCCATGGGACATCGGCATTCGGTTGATCTGGTTGTAGCTGGTAAGATATTACGACCATAATCACATTATTATTATTATATCCACATATTTTGGGTGACCTATATTAACAACAGTTTCCTTGGTTAGGTTAGTTTAGTTTTGGTTAAAGACATGTTTTGGAAACGTTTTAATAAGTGGTTGTCGTTTTGGGAAACCTCTGTTATACACTCATATTGTTACGGGAAAGTTTGGTGGTAATGTATTTAGCGATATCTCTTATTACTGGGTTTGTCAATAGAGGGTGATTTTCTTCAACTTAAAAATGTAGGCAGCTTTGTGTATTGAAGGTCTATTTCTGTCTTAATAGATTCGAGAAATTTGAATTTTTATTTACAGCTATACACTGCCCACCGTTACAGGAAGTTCCGGGTCTTCATATCAGCAACCCCAACACCAGAATGACCACCGAAGTAGCCTTTACTTGTCGAGATGGCCAGACGCTCTACGGAAGCGAACGAGCAACTTGTTTACCATCCGGGAATTGGTCAGATCCGGTACCGCATTGCGAAGGTTAGTAACCAAGAGAACCCAATCAGAATGCGGGATCTCACTTAGCTGGTTCTAAAATGGTAAAGATAAATATTCAGTATCACACCATCCGGTAGTGAAACAATGTGGGGAAATTCATATTTATTATGGCTAAAAAATATTTATGATAAGAACGCCATAGTCGCTTATTGAATAATATAAAAGGTGTCTGCTATAAGCAGAAGGAGATCAGTTTATTGTTAGCCTCTGAACATGTCAATTAGTCTCCCAGTAATTAAGGATGATTAGTCTTAGTGAAAGTATCGTTTGGAACCATTGAAGGCATTTTTCTTTTGCAACATTTCCAAGAATCTGGAATTTTTCAATACTACTACGGATTGAGTTCGTTCTTAATCGTGATAAGTTCCTTGTAGGACTAACCCCTTTAGTAAGGTAAAACGTTACAGTACGATGTAACTCGCCGATAAACCATAAGGTTAATTACGTTAAAGCGTAAGTACATAAGACTATAAAGGCGCGTTCTCGCTCGAGATGGTTTGTTCCCATTTCGCCCAAATATTTCGCCCAAAATTATCTATTCCCATTTCGCCCAATCCTACTTCACCCAAACTTATTATCATTTGGCCCAAAATTATCGATTCCCAATTCGCCCAAACCAAAATTTCCTTGTCCCAATTCGCCCAATCGTTTTATCAGTTAGTAAAGAATTATCTATTCCCATTTCTCTCAACCTAAAATTCCTTTTCCCGTTTCGCCTAAAATTGTTAGGTTGGGTTAGGTTACCAAAACTAATAAAGTAAATTGTTCTTTAGATTGGGTTGGGTTAGGTTGGGTTTTGGTTGGGTTAGGTTAGGTTAAGGTAGATTATGTTGGGTTAAGATAGATTGTGTTAGGTTAGGTTACCAAAATTAATAAAGAAAATGGTTCTTAAAATTGAGTTGGGTTATGTTGGCTTGGGTTAGGTTAGGTTATCAAAACTAATAAAGAAAATTGTTCTATAGATTGGGTTGGGTTAGGGTTGGTTGGGTTAAGGTAGGTTGGGTTGGGTTAGGTTACCAAAATTAATAAAGTAAATTGTTTAGTTACATCAAGAAGTGCGTGTAGAAATAATTTAACCAGGACGAAGGAACCGATCAAGAGGATTTTGTTCGCATATGCCTTGGGTGTGGATTGGGCGAAATAAGAATTTGGCAAAAATGGAATTATGCGAAATGTGATTTGGCGAAATGGGAATTAGGGGAAATGGGATTGGACGAAATAGGATTGGGCCTAATAAATTGGGCTGATTGGGAATTGGGCCAGTTGGGATTGGGCCAATTGAGGTTGGGCCAATTGAGATTGGGCCAATTGAGATTGGGCGAAATGGGAATTGGGCCAAATGTTTTGGGCGAATCGGGGTAGAACCCTAGAGACTATTAAACGAGACTAAACGAGACTATTGTTATTCGTTTTGTAAAGGTTAAATGAAAGCATTAAAAAAAAATTCAACAATTAGCTTAAAAAGTTGATTCGAACATGTTTCAAAGTTGCTAGTGTAAATGTAGCTTTGTCTCCGTGTCAGATTGTAGCGAAAACTATAGGCGGGTACAATAATTCCTTTTTTTAAAGGTTTCGAAAAATTCAGGCGGCAAAGTCGTCTTAGTAAGTGCTATATACTATCAATTTGAGAAATGTTAATTCCAGTGACCGAGTGTCCCGATTTGGTGGCTATTGTCAACAATGCCAGCATACAAGTGGGCAACACGACGACTCTGATTGGGTCCAAATACGAAGGTCTGGACATGAATACGAATTCCCGTAATGTTGGGGCTATCGCTACCTTCAATTGCCCCAAAGGGTATGGTCTAAGAGGATCTCCGCAGATTACTTGCTTAGATACTGGACAATGGTCCGATAACATTCCAGAGTGCGAAGGTATTCCCATGGAAAAACATACATTTTTTTTATAAAGAGAGAGGTTTATCGCTTTTTACCCAGATTGAGTTTTTATTTATGGCAGAGGTTATTTGCGATATACCAGAAGCGCCTGAGAATGGATACATTCAGGGTTTAACTCAGCGAGAATATCGGGGCGGGGATGTCCTACAGTTTGCCTGTAATACCGGTTTCATGATGGATGGTACTGCCATAGTTGTTTGTCAGGAAAATAGCCGCTGGTCTGGTCCAGCTCCACCGTGTAAGTTGTGCACGTATATTCCATCTTTTCTTGATCATATTTAAGGCATTTTTAACCTGGTTTCGTGACTTAGGCATTCCGGCGTGCACCTATCCTGGTACAGCCGCTGGTGCCACTATCGTTAACGTACAGTTTTATTACCGAATCAACGAGACTGTAACGTTCGATTGCGCCGAAGGCCTCGAGCTAAGGGGTGCTAGAATGTTAAGATGCCTCGAAAACAGTCGCTGGTCCAGCGCCATTCCCTCTTGCACTACTAACCGTAAAGGTCGTTAGCTTAATCTATCGGTAAAGATCGTACCAAATTGGCTACGACGGACGTGATTGGTTTTTAATCTCCAAAGAATTAAACGTGGATATTTGAACATCTCAATCCAAAATTATTCGGTCTATTTGTTTCATTACGGTTTATGTTTCTGCCTCGTGATTGCGAAGGTAGAGGACGGTAATATGAAAAAATTATCTATAGGGACTATTTCATAGTGAATTCAAAACTTTTGACTGTGATCGTCCTCATTGAGGGCAAAACGGAGACGAAAGACAAAAAATATTTCTCTATACAAAAACACTTTCTAGAATTGACGTGACAATGCGTGTGGCGATACCAAAAAACAAGGTTCCGACACAAAACCTTGGACTTTTAGACCGATTTCGTTCCAAGTCAGTGGCAAATAGATACAATTTAAATATTTATTGTTAATACAATATTTTATTTAAAATACCAGCGTCATTAACAATCTACATACTTAAGGTAAACCTTGTTTTCTCTGAACTGTTCTAACCCGATGTCAAATCCGACTAAAAAGTTGGCGACCGTAATAGTTCTTTCTGTTCGCCCACCTTTAGCTCGGAAGTGGATAGCAGACAATTCTAAAATTTTCGATTTTGGGAATTTTAGTCATTTATAAGTAATGATAAGTTATACCATGAACTTTTACTTATTGTTGATTTTTTTTTCCAAAAATATCCCTATTCTTAAGTAAAATATCCAGCAAAGTTGCCTTTTACTCGCGAAAAGTTAGTCTGCAAAAGGTTATAGCATTTTGGATTTAGCAATCTCGAGACGTAAATTCTTTTGACGCTGGGCAACCTTTATTATTGAACTATCAATTATTAATTAATAATAATGTTGAGCAATTACTACACTGAAAATCCAAGACATAACAGATTTGGCGTGGTTACCAGAGTAGTAGCTAGGAAATAGAGTCCCCCCCCCCCTTTTTTTTTTCTGGCGTTCCTTTCCGAAACGGACGTCTGAGGGGCGTTATTAGCTTTCCATATTTTATATACCCCTTATTATAATGATATCAGATCTATATTTATTTACACGCTATACCGTTTAGGGTTTAGCTACGGCTTTTATAATGATTATAATGACAAATGTAAAAGTCGTGCTGTGAGGAAAAGCGAAGGCACCGGTTGGTGGTGACGTATTTTCCACAGTTTCGTATTTTTAGGATTGCTTTTTATCAGCACCAACATACACTCATAAATTATTAAATAAGCAAAGTACCCTACAATTAGTACGCACTTAGGCGGCGCCGCCGTCGCATTCACTTTTATTTTAGGCCAAGTCAATTTCTAGTTTTTGCCAGTATTAATTCTTACGGGGAAATAACATGATGTATGAAGCTTGCGCTTCTAGCCAAAAATATGATCTATTGACAGAAATATTTCAATTTATCTTGGGTACAGGAGTAAAAAAGGTCTGGTTTATCTTAATTTTTAAAAATAGCGCCAAAAATATTTCCCTACACTTATCAGCATTGGTGCCTATTTCAAAATGACTATAATGGGATGAAAACGGCCTAAATTCAACTAAACCTTCGTTCATCATGTCACTGAAACTGGAAAAAAACCACCTTGCTATAATGCATGTATCAAACTTAAATCGTTTTGTTTTCTAGCAGCAGCTTCGCGTCACGCTTAAAAAATCATAATTTGACAAATAATAGCGCAGTTGTTATTAAGTCATCAGTCTTCCAATTGCGACGCTTTTGAACAGCAAACTATCGTAAAAATAAAATGTTAGGAAATAAATTTAAGTTCATGCGAGAACTCGTTCAAGTACGTAATAACATGGGAATACACCATTAGCCTCTGGTACCATCCTCTCATACTTTGTAGCCAAAATTCGTCAGCTATTCGTTTTTGTAACACTTTTAAAAAGAGCTTGAACCAGAAGTAAACAGGTGGAAGTAGGTATCCGTTCCTATTTGGGAGGGTGTCACGTTTTTTCGCGCCGGTTATTTTTTGCGATTTTGGAGGGAAATCGCGACTTCATATACGAAATCTTGAGACTGGCAGAACAGTTTTTCCTCAAAGTTCAAGCAAGAAGGATCAGATCCTTCTTGGTTCAAGATAGTTATGGTTTTAGATTCTGGGTCTTTTCTATCCTCTTGTCCGTATCAGTATTACTTTTTTGGGACTTTTCTTATCCGTTTCTTAAATGCTAACGTGGCCAAGGCCTAAATGATCAATTGTGCTGGGTACAATATCAAGTTGAATTTCTTTTCTTTTATCGTTAAAGTTTTAAATATTTTTTCACTTGTTTCTCGGTAAGTTCTGTTACACTGCACATTTAGTGCACAAACTTGTTTATTTTAAGGTGATTAAATTAAGTTGCTTAAAAGCTGAATACCAGAATCAAACTTGACAGAGAAACTTCGCACCTCAGTTTATATAGTTTGGGTTACGGCACCTACGAAAATCGGCATCAAACAGCTCCCTCTCTCTCTAATTGGCTAGATTGAAAATTGTGTGGCGCGAGCTCATTATTTAGGTTCACGTGACGTCTGCCACTAGTTAAATGGGGCTTACCTACTTCCGCTTATATACTTCTGCTATTTCTCCTCAAGCTAATTCTCTAAGCTAGGCCTTGTATTTTAACGCCATAGTTCCGAAATGTTTTTAAGGATTAGTAGGCCACGATAGATTTGGAATATTTTTGTTCCCATGTTTTTAGGTTCATAAATGATTTCTTGGTTCATGGTAAAATTAACTTGAGAGCTAAATGTAAGCCGATTATCTGTGAAACGCAAAATATAAGCAAATTCCACTTATACGGTTTAAATAAAAAACGACACTATTTTAAATTCTACGCCTTACGAGGAATTTTTAAAGATGAGAAGTGAAAATATTTGAAAAAAAAAAAAAAAAAAAAAAAATGGGTTTGGTGCGTAATTTTTGATAGAATAGATATTTATTGTGGATAAAAAATAGATGTCTAAAAAATCGAAACTGATTTAATTTTTAATATATCAGCATTACCTCCTGCGTGAGAAGGCCAGGAAATCGAAATTTCCATAGGGGTGGTAAAAGATCATAAAATATTGGACTATTTCCTTATCTAACGCTATTTCAGCGACGAGAAGCGCGAAACTTAATCTTCGGAATATGATATGGGTTGTCTCGACTAAAACTATTAAAGGGAGAATACAACCTAACAACAAGTGATTTTTTTTATCGATTCCTTATTGTTTAAATAAGCCTAATCCACTAGTGAAAAAATGTACGAACAAATATTAAACTAGAAATAAATTTAAAACTTACCAGGAAAATAGACTTAGCGGGATTCATGATGATCCTGATTTCCTCCCGTATAAGGTCTAGAGACCAATCGAACGCGATTGTAAGTCTCGTGGAGATTCCCGTGAATGATGGGCCTTTGCTCATTGGTCGCTAGACCTTACACGGAGGCAATTTAGGATCTCCATGAATCCCGCTAAGTCTTAAATTTATTTTAAATTTATTTCTAGTTTAATATTTGTTTTGTAAACTATTTATTGGTGGATTAGGTCTTTTTAAACGATAAGGAATAGATAAAAAATATCACTTGTTAATAGGTTGCATCTCCCTTTAAAGAAATGAAAAATAGTTATCATAATTTCTAGCTCTTATCAATATTTGCTTAAGTGAAAATGAATTTCAAGGGGCGTGTTCTCTTGTAATTAGGTATTCCATTAGTCTCTTGATGCCAAAAACCAATTGTCTCTGGTTAATATAATGTGGTGATTTTAAAACTCTTTTCGTGTTTGTACCAGTAATTTAATGTTACATTCGGCTTTTTTTGGCGCTGTAAGTATCGGGGATCTTTTTGAAATTCCTCGTTGTGTCTATTTGATCAATACAAGGTTAATAAAGAGACGGGCTAAGCTGACTATGCCAAGCCACGTGAATGTTTGGAATCTAGAGCGCGGTCATTTTAATTTCTTCTGACAAATGAATAGATGGCGGCCATGGCGCCATGAGAATTGATGTGTCATATTGAATGAAACTGCCATATATCCGAGAGTCCATAGAACTTAAATGGCCGCTCTCTGCTTAACCCGCCTCTTTACTAAACCTGCACTGGATGCCAAAGACTAATGTCTATCATCATAAGACCAATGGAACGCAAAATGATATAAGAAATCAAAGTTGATCACTGCGAATTCGGGTGCCTTTATGAAGGGGTTAGATAAGAAAATAATATTTTTATGCTGTGGCCACTAACATGACGAAATTCCGTGGCATAGCTGTCACGCTGTGTTCCAATTTTCGAGGAACCCATTTAGGGTCGCTTCCACATATTCGATTAGTAAAACGTAGGCGGTCGTCACATAACCCAATATCACCCACAAAGAGGTTCCTCGATTTGTATTTCTATGGAGAGAGGGGCCCCACTGCTTGTAGAATTATCCCCTTTAAATGCCTTATCTGCTCTGAAATTTTCCCCTTTAAAGCGCTCTTCCCTTATGCGCACAACCTTGCTTTGACTGTACAGTTTGTTAAGGTCAATGTCGTCTGCTAAGCTAGAAAAGAAGGCGACTTTAAAGGGGATTTAAAAACGCAGATAGTTCTTTAACGTTGGCATATTTTCATGCTTAGCAGACTATATGAAACTCCTCAAATTTTACTGACTAAAGCTTAATGGAATTTGTGAATTTTATAGCCCTATAAAGTCGCATTCTTTTCTTGCTTAGTAGACAAGAAATAGGGAGTCAGCAGAGATCTGGTAGTGACGTCACGTTATTTGAAACTTACTTTCGCGGGGCAATTCAAAGCGCCACCTAGTAGACAAAAATATACATTTTTTCCCTTACTCCCCCCACCACCCAGCTTTTCGCCATCTTGGACCCTTGGTAAAGAAAAGAATAACTCGGCAGTGCATGACCAGAGGTTAAGGAATGGTTAGGGCGTGTTGTTTAAGAAGCTGTAAAAGCATTAGCACGAAAGAGAAGCTTAGTTTCTTTAGAATACCGTGTGTGATAAACAATCAAGGTACGAAATGCCAAGAGTTATCTCGGAAACGACGTCATCTGTGGCTCAGAAAGCTAAGCCTTGGACCAGATTTAATAACACAGTATACCAGAGTTTGTTCTAAACATTTTATCTCAGGTAAATTAATAAATATATGTTATATAAACATTGTTATTAAATGGATAAACTTTAGGTGCACCTTCAAAACTTTATGATCAATATAAAATATTTATAAAACTTATTTTTTCTCTGTACCTTTTTTTAATGTCTTCATTTAAGGTTTCAAAATAACTTAGTTTGCACTGCTTAACATCTAAATTAGCAGCCTCAGTAATCACGACGCTCCATCAAAATGGCGGCCTAAAAAAATTCAAAATTTAGCAGACTGGCGCCGTTGTCTTAAGTAAATCTAACTAGATGGCGCTACTATACTCTCAGCTTATGACGTATGATATTTTTTTTGGGGTCCCTAAGTGCTGACTCCCTATTGTACAATCAAAGCATGGCTGTGTGGTGAAAGGAAGATGCTTTTAAAGGGGCAAATTGTAGAGCAGATAAGGGCTTTAAGAGAAGAATGATGATATTAAGGGGCTAATTTTCGAATGGTGAGCTCCTGTAATGAAATTTTCTATCATATTATTGATGTCACAGTGTTGCCATTAAGTCTGGGAGGGTTTGGAAAATACTTTGATTTAAAGGGACCCAAAAATAACCAAGCATGGGCGTAGTCTATTTTGTGCTAAATTTGCTAGCAGATTATCTTGAATACCTTTGTTGGTATTGTAAAATAAAACTTCTGTCAGTGGATAGTATCATATTCTTATTAGCCCTTTTCATGGCCTTCTAATACAGGAAACAATAATTTCTAACAGATTTCTGGGTTTTGGGGTGATTTTCAGGGTTACAAGGAAATCGTGCTATACATAAAAATAACAGTGCCTAATTATTTGAAAATTTAAATGTTTGTGTGGGAAAAAAAAAAAAAAAGAATTTTAAAAATAAATCTATAAACATGCTTATTCCCAATTTTTAGTGTTAATATTTAAGTGGAAGTAGAATTAGAATTGACATATCAGTATTTAAGAGAAGTGTTTGAATCTAAAAATTGTGAATTTAGTTACTCTCAGATTTAAAATGCATCTGTGGATTTGTGTTTAAATCCCTAAACTTAGTGTTGAGCTATACTGTAATTTTTTTTACCGATATCGGTATCAAGAGCTAAACCGTGTTCACTCTATAGCAATATGCAGCCTTGCTAAGCGTATAAACTTCTGTAGAGAACGTGGCTTTCTCGCGTTACATTTTACCATATATGGTTATAGTTTTTCCTTAATGACGAATTCGAAATTTCCATACTCTTTAACCAACTTCCAGGGGCTACTGCCATTGAGTTTCAAATATAATGATGAATTATCACGATAGATGGCGCGCCCGCCCCTCACTTTATCTCTCGCTCTCGTACCTATCCACGTATTACCAGAGGTATATAATAACCCCCTTCGGGGGGAAGTATGAAAGCCCCTATACTACCAATGCTAAAAATCACGAACAACAAGAGCCCGCTGCTGACTATCTAGGCCATTAGCTCGCGCTGGACTTCTCAATGTCGCTACTCTAGTAAATGGTCTTTGTATAAACAAGACGGCTTGATTTGTGTTTAGAACTTCCTGTCTCAGGAGTCAGGCTGTCTGTTAAATTGGAGTCGAAGGTTGACTTCAGCTCGCAAGTTCCGGAAGTGTGCGAAGGGAAAATTTTGTGAGGTTCAAAATGGTGTAACTATTTTTTGGGAGTAAAGCGGTGTGTCGATCCGCCGAGATTTACGCCGGGCACTTGTTGTTCGTCGATTTTGCCTACCTTTCATACTTCCCCCCGAAGGGGGGTTATTATATACCTCTGGTATTACACCAATTGCTAATGGAAACGCGTTGAGTCTCGTAGCGCGAGGAGAGGGGTTACCACCTAGTTTGTCTCTCTCGTCATAGCTTAGCCAAACAGAATAGGATCTACGATAGCGACATTTCTTAACAGATCGGCGCGTAAAGAGTGTACCTGCAAGTTCTTCAATTTCGAATTCGTCTATAGCGAATGTATGATGTATTCATCCGCTCTAGCCACGCCTACGTAGCTTTAATTCTGTTCGCCAGAAGACTCTTTGCAAGGTCTCATTAAAGGAAGTGTAGAGCTCTGACCCTAAGTAAACGGTACACATGAATTCCTGCCACTACGTCTAACAAATATTCTCAAAAATGACGCGACACTGGACAAATGTCAATTTTAAAAATTAGTTGGGCCAGTTTAATATTTAATGCTTGGGGTTTACATATAGTTTATTTTTCCCTTGAGAATTTAAATTAAAAAATATATTGAAATTGGGTCAAGGATAAATATTGTAACTGGTCAAAATCAAGTTTTTAATTAAATCTGCTTGGGCTATACTGGCCAAATGTCCAATTAAAAAAAAAAAAAAAAAAACCCAGCATGAAACGGAGTAACCAAAACGAAACATTGTCTGTAGCGCTCGTGACGTCTTGTTTCATAACTTAACTCGCGGCGATTTTAGCGGGCATTTCTTAGACGTAGTGACAGGTATAACAATTTATACCGTCTACCTTGGGCCAGAGCTTCATACTCCCTTCTAGGTAATGAGCTAATTGACATACTTATAGAAGTTACATTATAAACTTTTAATATTACGCTAAGCAAAGTTGTGAAAAACTATAAGAACTTTAAAACTATGTTAGAAAGGTCGAATCAAGAAATATGATTTATATCTTAAATAATTACCGATACCGATGATTTTTTTTATTTGATGTAAATTTTCTATGGCTTTTAGCGCGAAAATTTGAAAACCAATTTTTCCCGCCTAAAAATACTTCTATGTAAAAACGCGGGAAAGATTGGTAATTTTGGTTTCAAAATCATTAGTAGGCCTAAATGGTAATCGAAAATTGGTTGTGGGCTTGGGCTCAGCACTAGGAAACTTTAAATTACTAAATTAGAGAATATATAATCTTTAAAAATTATTGCTTTGGGATAAAAAAAAAACGTAGAAATTGGTGAGTGACATCAATGTAATTTATATAACAATATGCAAATCATTTTGTATAGAAAAACCAAATTAATAAAACGAAAAAGTTTTAAAATTAAATATTTATTATTCTAGTTATAATTTATAATTATTTGATTCTAATTAGACTCGTTCAATTAACAGGTATTGGAGGGATATTGAGTTCACTCCTAAGTTCATCAACATCCTGTTCCCAACGATTTTCAAAATAAACGCTCATCAGAAAGGATGCGTTTTTGCCGCAGTCTATAGCCCATGGTAACATGACACTTTTATACTTGATAGTTTGCCTACATTGAAGTAAATATTAATTTCTACGAGAATCTTTTAAATTCATATAATATACTTTGGTTTAAGGCGAATAGCGCCAAAAATAGCCGCACCGATACACATGGGTAGCTCGGTTTGAATGGCTTCGACCCATTTAACAGTAACCTCTCCCAACATGTTTGTAGGCTGATCTAAAAGAGCGTGAACTAAATCGTGAGTTTCGCGATACCGTTGCATAACGTACGAGAGTTCCTCGTCATCGACAAAATGAACGGGTTGTCGGCTGTCTGCTGTTATATTCTGAAATTAAAGAATATATTTAAGATGATATTAAAGGGACTAGGAAACCTGTGTTCGAGTAAATACCAAAATAAAAATGATTAATATATTCATTTTGCTCATAAATGAACATACTTGATTACTAAATAAAAGTATGTCAAGTTTTTTGTTATTTTTAGAAGCAATTCAATTTCAATAGCCAATCACTGAAAACACGAGTTAGTCACAAGAGCTTAATGAACTATCAAAAGGCCCCACTTAAACAGTTAATTTTTACATATTTAATTAGAAATAAACAATAATTATAATTAAAAGATTTTGCAAAAGCGAAAACTAGGATATATATAAATATATATATTCACTTTTACACTCCAAAAGATCTTTATCCATGATTTTTATGCTAGGCCTAACTCTGGGTTTGAGATTAGGGATTTTGGTGGGAATGTTGCCATGGTTACACTCTGATGGAGTAGAGCCATTAAGTGCTGGAGAATCTTTAATTGGCATCAAACTCAGTTTAAATGGCGATTGGCCATTGAATTGCTTTGAAATTTAAATAGTTTTGACATTTAATTTTACTGATTTTTCGAGAGGTAAATATTAATGTTTCTAACCAACATATTTTTGGAGATTTGTTTCAAATGACCTCATCATCCTGATCTAACTAAATTAAGTTTTAGCCTTTTTAAAACAGGTTCCCTAGTGCCTTTAATGAAATTATTTAATTTATTTTATAATGTACGTATTTATCCATAAACGTAATGTACACATTTCCAAGCGTATTAGGAGGTAAGGCTCGTAGATTATCGAAGTTAACTGTAGATGAGTTAATTCGAGGTCTTTCTCTGAAATTTAGAAGGAACTGAAGCCAATTTTTATCAAAATATATTTAAAAAAAATATTTACGTAAGAATTTTCAAGCCTTCCTCACTACAACGCATTTTTTCTAACATCCCAGCCAATGCTTTAGCTCCAGTAGTTTCTCCTAAAACAGCAACCATATCTAGAAATCAAGGAATTATTTAATATCATAATTTTTTTAAAAAACACTGTTTTACCATCTCGAAAAGGGTCTGTAAGAGCGAGAAAAGAAGAGCCAATGGTTAGCAAACATTTTTGCAAGTTGGTTGTTGGTATGTGTTCAGCGTAAAGTTGCGGATGTTCTTCGCTAGTATTAACTTGTTCTTCATTTTCTACATCTTTTTCATTGAAGATTTGATAATTTTTCATAGAATATCTCCTTAGATAAATTTTAGAATTAGCAAAATTATCTTCCTGCTGAATTTGTGGTACTACTATTTTTCTAATGGCAGGTGTTAATTTTATAAAATTGCTCTTTTTAATGACTTGACAACATCTTGAACAATAAACCAACATATTCTCTAGAAAAATAATCACGTTAGTCTAATTAACTTTTGACTCAAACTAATAAACTGTATACATTTTCAAATAACAGTACGATATCTATCCTCTGTGGTCTGTATGGCGACCTGAAGCAGACGATAATTTTATCATTCAAATTAGCAAAGAGGATTTTTTTCCAATTGGTTTTGCTCCTGGTTTGTCTGGGATAATAGCAATTGAGATACCAGTCATAACTAAATTGCCATTGACAATGCAAAATGATATTAATGACGTCAAAAACCAGAAATGAGTGACCACCGGCACCGGTCACGGCGGTCAGTCGGTCACCGGTGTAGCACAGTAACAGACGACTCAACTGAGAAGGGGTAGGGGACCGTTTGTTTTGCTGACTCCTTCCCCCAAGAAAGTCTCGCTAGCAGGTCTGGAAATAAAACATTTTCGGGGTGGTGGTGCGCCCGTGTAATCCGGCGTCTAGGAGGCAGAGTCTGGCTGTTGACTGTTGTTGAATATGCAGGTCACTCACACCCGGTGATTGGTATGTAATGTCATCATGATCCCCAATCCCATCTCCTCCAGTTGCGGGGGTTACTTCCGTACTCAACTGAGTTTTCACAAAGCAGTGATTAATCGCATCCACTCGATCGAAAGTAGAAAACCTTAGCAGATTTCGATTGAAAACTGTGTATCGAATGGTTACATTATTTATTCGGAGCACAGATCTCTGGTATGCTATTTACATTACAGTTCTAAGCTGACTCGGTGTTTAGTTATCATAGTTGACATTGGGCAATAGCTCTTCAATAATTAAATAACTGTGGTATACATAGTTTTCACTAAAGGGGGTAAGTGCCGTTCCCCTCGTGCTGCCAGCCACTTATGAGTGCAGAGGGAAAGGCTAGCAGTTCAGTTTTGAAACTGATATTTTCTGAACTCTACTCACAAGCTCCTGGCAACCTGGCAATGAAAGGAAAGCTGGGTAAGAGGGGTGGAATTTTCTTTTGCCCCTCTACTGAAAACTATGTATTTTATTGCTAATTATGCCCATCACTCCCAATCACCTCGTTTATACCCAAGGGGTGCTGGATCGAGAAATTAAATTTTCGATTTTTCGCCGGCCGTTTCGCGCGCTTTATGTGACGTCACCATGAGACCTCCGGCGATAATGTGGCTAGGCGGTAAAGTCAAATTTTTCGTTTTCTATTTTCGTTTCTATGAATTTTAAACGTACAAGAGAAAATATTTTTGTGTTTATTATTTATTATATTTATTTTGCAATGAAATAATAGAATTCAATGTAGACAATGCAAATTTAAATACAAAATTATCATTTTTTAAGTGCAGGTACATTTTGTAGTTTTTTATATCAAAGGTAAAAAATAATGGTACAGGGTTGCCACAGTTTTTTCAGATTCAAATTCCCTGATTTTCCAGGTTTTTCCCTGACCTTTTCCAACGATTTTCCCTGACCGTTTCAGCTAATTTTTAACCTTAATTTTTATATTATTTTGCTATTGCGTTCGCCAAACTTTTTGCACGCATATCTTTGTTCTAATCTACACAACTGACACGGTCAGCTTCAAATCTTTTCTGTAGATGATTGTAATTTCCTGGCTTCTTGAAAGATCTTTAAATTCCCTGACTTTTTAAAATATCTTAAAATTCCCTGACTTTTTTGGTTCATTTTCAAATTCCCTGACCTGTGGCAACCCGGTGGTAATGAGTTTTTAGGATCTATTTATCACAGAAGTATACAAAATGAAGTCAGTCACAAGTGAAAAATATTAATATTATATGAAAAATAGTTAATTGTTAAAAATCACCAAAATAATATTTAATTGCAAAGAGTTGTTTGTTTTTGTTGTGATAGAAATATATGCCTAAAATGAAAAAGAATACCATGATGTCATCATTGTATTATCTTTTTAATTTTTCTAAATTGCTACATTTGTTTTCTATAAAGTTTATAATTATAAGTATAACTTTTTAATCAGAATAGTTGTTTTACTGGGTTTAGGTGGATTTAATAATGCATTGAATTCAAGGTTTTGGGTGGCTGGAGATTCAACTTCGTTGTCTTCCATTCTTTTTCCTTCCACAGGAGAGTGAGTTGGAACTGATTTGGGTGTTATAAAGTTTTTGGCACTTCCTTTTGAAGCCTCTTACATATTCGCAACTGCCTTTCTGATTGAGAAGGATTTTGAGCAATAACTGTTATAGGTAATAACCTTTCCGTTGCCATAGCATTGAACTTCAAAACTTTACGATCTGGAAGTCCCGGAAGTTCCACCCGCATATCACGTTCAAAATTATCATCTTTGAAGTGCTTAGAACAGATTCCACTAGATCCCATTTATCATCTCTTTTACATTTGATGACCCAAGTTTTTCTTAGTAAGGAATCTTTCGGGAAGGAGTGATACCGAATATGTAGTTTTGATAGTTTTTAAAAGACTCTTATTGCATATAGCAACAATCTTGTTCCTGGCATGATGTTAATGGTTAATGTTTATCCTAAAATAGAAAACGAATTTAATCTTCTCTAAAATGCAATCCAAAACCTAAAGTGTAAAACAAAAGTAATTCTCACCCGCATCGCAGACCATCGCGATCTAGGCGTTATAGTGTCATCCAACCTATCCTCTTCCAAACACTGTGCTACTATCGCGACTCGTCCGAGTCGGGTTGTCGGTGCCCTAAATAGAAACTTTACCTATCTAAATCCATCATCCCTAACCACTTTGTATAACGCGTACGTACGGCCCATCCTAGAGTACTGTTCACCGGTCTGGCGCCCCCACCTTGTAAAGGATATCTCTACGTTGGAATCGATCCAACACCGTGCCACCAAGATTCCTCCGTCTTTGAGAGGTAGGCCCCGTCAAGATAGGTTGCAGTCCCTTCAATGGCCCTCCCTTTCTACGCGTTGGGACATGGTGGATCTGATTCACCTTTACAATATCCTTGCCGACCCTTCCCAAGAATATTTTACCCTGAATTCAGGAGTCACGCGTGGCCACTCTCGTAAACTATTTATCAAACGACCCAAGTTAAACGCTGTTAAACAATCCTTCTTTTTCCGTGTTTCACCCCTCTGGAATTCTCTACCCTCTGACATAGTTGAATCTAAATCTATTAAGCTTTTCAAAGTCAAACTCAATGAACATTTTTATTCCCAAAATTCAAAAGTTTAATTATATAATTCTAGTTTAATTTAATAGTATTTAATAGCATTTAACTTCTAATTTGATTCTCAATTTAATAGCATTTAACTAGTTAAACTCAATGAACATTTTTCTACCCAAAATCCAAAAGTTTAATTACAAAACTCTAGTTTAATTTAATAGCTTTTAATATCATTTAACTTCTAATTTGATCCTCTATTTAATTTAATTTTAACTTCTAAAATTTTATTTCAATTCCCCTCTCTTATAATATTTTGTTAAAACCCCTATTCGTCACATGTCTCCAGAGCTGTTATGGCCTTATGGCCCTAGCTCTTACTGAAAAAGAAAAAAGAAAAAAAAAAAAACTCTAAGCCTCGCAATATAGGGCCTCCATAATCATGATTGGTTTTTAACATTTATTTACACAGATACAGTTTCGGAAAACCTAATTATTAAATTCTACAGATGCTTTTATTTCTTCAGAAACACTAAAGTGGGTGAAAATAATTTTATTTATTTACAAAACATTAAAAATCTTACCAGTTTAATTAAAACAAAACACGGGAACTCCATTCCCGCCTATGGCCAGGGAACCGTCGTCTGTTTTCGGGTCTCATGGTGACGTAAAAATCGCCAGCCAATGAAACCTCTTAAAAAAAACTTGGCTTTTTGGCCCGATCCAGCAAACCTTATATAGCGGATTTCTACTAACCTTGTCTTTAAACGGCAGCCTACCAAATGCTTCTGTATGAGAGTTGCTGAACATAATTCTTTAAGTTATTCCATGCAAGTTGTTGAAGCGTTCAAGATTCAAGAAGGATATTTCAAGTTGTGGTACATGTGTGAAACATTAGTTCCAATTTTTAAATCAACTTTTAATCCATTCCAAAATAATCATATAAGTGTGTGAAAAACATAGATTCAGACAGTATTCAGAAACGTTGAAGCTTCAATCTAATTTATTTGGTTGAAACGAGACAATTTCATAATTACAAGGTAAATATTAATATCCTCAAAAGCTTAAAAATCCTCCAAGAACCCTTCTTTTTACACTTGTGCCATTTTTTCACTTTCTCCACATTCTAATCGAATGAAATCCACAACTTCTACTTTCCTTTCATCCGTAAAGGTTTTGACTGTGATATCTGGATTGTAAATAAACTCCTGATGCATTAAAGATATTTCATTCTTATCTGGAATCACTTCGTATTCTTCTTCTTCTTCCCCTTCTCCCGTTGATATTACTTTCTCTATCTTTAATTCCGCAACTTCAGCTTCTTTCGGATCATGCGGTCTATTTATTACTTGGGGATTCATTCCTATTATCTGCATGCATAACTGATGACCAGTATCGGGTTCTAATTGTGATTCAGCTTTTAAAGCGACTAATGCAGCGTACGTCCCTAAAATATAACCCAAAAAATTGGTCAGTTCCAAACATACTAACGGAAGAACAAAATGCGTACCAGTTGTACTGGAATCATTGCTAGACTGGGCTTCAGGATGAACAGCGCCAACTAAAATGATGTCGTTGTTGCTGCGGACTAACAAACCTCGTTTCAATTTGATATTTTCTCCCAGGTGAGATATGGCGAGAGCCACTTGATCGTCAACTTTACTGCCATTTAATGATAATGATCCCAATTGTTCCGCCGTTATATTGCGCTGAAATAATTTAAACGCTTTTAGTCAAGAATCCAAATACCCCAATTAGAATTTTTGCAAGACATTGCTATTTCTGAGACAGAGCACTAGGGTTTACCTGTTTTTGGTGGTTTTATGATAAAAATGTACTTAACTCGAGTGAAGTGTTTTATCAGAATAGGTTAATAGTTTTTAGGGTTAATTTTATAAAAATTGTGCGTTTACTCTTTAAGTATTCAAATTTAAAGTACTTTTACTTATTATTTAACATATATTTATTCCTATGAGTGTTAGTCATTTATTCTCAATTAGGCCTTACTTTAATAACTTGACCATTTTGGATGCAAAGATTATCGGATAATTCAACACAACATGTTTTTGTAACATCCTTCACCAAGTCTTTGAAATAGTTGTTACGAGCTACGAAGTCGGTTTCGCAACCAATCTAAGAAAAACCTAATTATTACGGGACTGAAATTTGTAGAAAAATGGCGAGTAAAATATTCGTAGAATACCCACTTCAATTAATGCAGCAGTCTTGCCTTCAATATGAAGTCCAATTAGTCCCTGATTAACAGCTCGACCCTGCAGCTTGATGGCTTTTTCCCATCCTTGTTTATGCGCTTGATCCTCTAGCCATTTTATTGCCTTGCAATGACGAAACCAAATGATTTTTTAAAATTAAAATATAACGCGTTTTGAATGTTTTCAATTGTTTTGACTTATGAGTAATTACCTTGTCCAAGTCCTGGTTATTTTGTTCCAAAGCTTTTTTGCAGTTACTTACACTATGTCCAGTTTTCTTGCGTAATGTAGCTAAATGAGACTTCGCAGTTGATTGGAAAACATTTGAAGTTATGTGAAAAAATCTGGATTGAATGGTCATAAACCTAGGAATCATTTTTAAATAGTTATCTTGATAATTATATTAATTAGAGTTGAAGCTATTTTATTTTGACAAATATAGCAGACGAACTTTGTACAGGCAGGGAAAATCTGGGACGAAAATAAGACCCTGAGGCCTGAGTTTATGCATATGGTAGAAAGAAGAGGAGTAGAAGGCCTGGCTTTGGCAAGGCAACTTTAGAGTTCTCGCTTTTTTTGTGTTATTCATTTGAAAAATTTGTCTCTTTGATGTAATAGGAAAAGTCGTGCGCATACCAGAAGTTGAGATGCAAATGGTCAAGCGAGAACCCTCCAAGCCAAGCTTTACTTTGTCTTTCTGAAACTGATACGGGGCACAATAAGTGAATGTCACTTTCTATTCTCGTTCAATAAACATTATTATATATTATAGCCTTCTACTCCTCTTCTTTCTACCCTCTATGGTTTAGGTAATCATAGAGACTTTTAACCAAGGAGGATCAGAGAAGGAGAGGAAATGTGGGGCTGCGTTGAGTTAGAGAGAGAAGAGCCAACCTCCCACTCGGGTGGAAAGGGGGGGATAGGAAATTCTCGAGGTAAACTGTTGTCACGTGGTCGCGAGCTAGCGCGTCTCATAAAGGATTCGTTTTACCCACACGACAACATTTTACCACGAAACGTCTCTACCCCCGTTCTCCCAGAGTGGGAGTTTAGGCCGACGCAGTAGGAACCGCGCCGTCCCCACATTTCCTCTCCTTCTCTGATCCTCCTTGTTTTAACATAGGGAGTGGAAAGTAGAGGCGAAGATGTAGCTCCAAACAACCGTTGTAAAAGGCCGGGTCGATTTCCGGTATAGCATCCCTCTAATGCGGGGTGATGTCATGTGACCGGAAGTTAGCCAGGCCAGTTATTAGCATTGGCAAAGGTTGCTTGGGTAGCTACATCTCGTTTTGCCTTGCCAAAGGCAGGAGTTTCCAATCCCTTTGTTAAAAGTCTCTATGATGTAATATAACTCCCGGAAAGCTAAAGCTGCCGGTTTGGTTTTTCTGGAAATTTCTGTCGCAGTTGAGTGACTTGAGTAAACTCGTGGTCGTCGTGCGTAAAGAATATAAAGATACTGAAGAGTGAAACTTTATATTGCGTTATTCGTGTTTAATTTATTTTTAATCAGTATATTTAATGGCCCAAGTTTTGTGCTATAATCGTGGATGTGGACAAAAATATGACCCCACTAATAATAAACCGGAATCGTGTGTTTTTCATCCTGGAACGCCGGTTTTCCACGACGCTTACAAAGGCTGGTCTTGCTGTAGCAAGAAAACAACAGACTTCACAGAGTTTTTGAATATTAAAGGGTGTACTCGAGGATTGCACAGCAATATAAAGCCAGTTGAACCGGAGAAACCTAAAGTAAGTATCAATTACTAGGACTAAAAGCCTTACCATTTTCCTTTTTATTGTAATCGTAAAAAAATTGCAATAAATGGTTTAATAAGGTCACAAATGACAATGTTCCTGATATGGTTGAACAAACTCCAGTCAGAAAACCACAAATATTTATGGAAAGACCTAGCGGAGACGCGCCATTGGAACCCCTTAAATCTTCATGCGCTCCTTCATTGAGTAATGAGCTATCTAAAATTATAAACAACGATTGTCGTAATCAAGACGATAAGAGAGGCGGAGAAATTGCGAAAGGTACATCCTGCAAGAATGGTGGTTGTCGGAAAAGTTATGAAAAGGAAACGGATAACAACGAAACTTGTATGCATCATCCTGGTCAACCTGTTTTTCACGAGGGAATGAAATATTGGACATGTTGTATTAGAAAAACCTCAGATTTCAATAGTTTCTTGGAGCAAGAAGGTTGTACTGTAGGGAAACACGTATGGATTAAGGTGAAAAGTTTGGAGGAACTGAAACAATGTTGCCGTTACGATTGGTTTCAAACAGCGACTGACGTTTATCTTAACATCTACGCCAAGATTCCAATCCCAGGTGAGTCTTTTATCGAAGCAAACAGCGTTAAATTGAACGTCCGAATTTGCTTCGGTGCAGATAAGAATGTCTTTGATTTGGCTTTGAATTTGTACGGTATCGTAGATGTTTCAAGTAGCTCCGTTCTTTACACTACAAATAAGGTTGAAGTTAGGTTAAAAAAGGCTGAACCTATGAGTTGGTCTTTCTTTGCTTTACCCGATAATAAAGATAATGATAATGAAAAGGATCAGGGAACTGATTTAGATATGGATTCTTTATGTATTGAACAGAGAAGCGACTAAATTTATTGTTTTGATCAAATTTAAAATGCCAGTTTGTTTTTTTCTTCAGAATTTTTTTTTTTTTTTGTTTGATTGTGAAGTCCTTCTTGGAAGGATTATCAGTGTACCAGCTTTTAAAAATAGTACCTTTACAATAAATATATCTAAGTTAAAAAAAAAATGTTTTATTGTGCAATTGCCTTCAATCATTGACTTTAGGAAGACCCATGATAACGTATGGAGGGGTCTTAACATGGACTAATCAACCTTGAGTTTGATTAATCCATGCGTTTAAGGTATACCCAGGGAAAAAATGGTTGGATGGACTGTTGGATAATGCTCTGCCCAATTTAGACATCCTTTATGGACAGATTCATTTTTGGATGAAAGACAATGGCCTTTCTTTCAATCCCCAAAAATCATATCACCTGCGGATTTCCACGCAACCCTTGGGGTTACATAATAATAATACGCTTTCTCCATATTTTCTATCTGGAACGCGCCTACAATTCACTCCACATCACCGTGATCTTGGAGTACTAGTCTCCAGCAATTTATTCTTGGCGCACCACTGTGCCTACGTAGCCTCGCGCACCAGTAGGATTGTTGGCGCTATCCGAAGGAACTTCTCCTACATGAACAACCAAATCGTCACTACCCTATATAATCAGTACGTACGGCCGATTCTAGAATACTGCTCCCCGATCTGGCGCCCTCATCTAGTCAAAGACAACATCACACTAGAGCAAATTCAGTTCGCTGCTTCCAAAGCCCCCATGCGGCTCCATTCTCTTTCGCGTCACGACCGACTTCAAACTCTACAATGGCCCACACTCCAAACGCGATGGGACTTATGTGACCTCCTACTTTTATATCGGATCCTCAATGACCCACATCAACACTACTTCGCCCCCGCCATCAACACCATACTCGTAGTCATTCCAGAAAATTATTTGTGAGGCGCGCTTGGCTAAATGTCGTTAAAAACTCTTTCTTCCTGCGAGTCATCCCTAAATGGAACTCTCTCCAGTCTGACATTGTCGAGTCTAAATCAATCGCATCATTCAAATCAAAACTTACTACATTTCTCATGGACAATTAATTAACCTAATGTGACATGCAGTGTATTCGGAGCTGTTAAGGATGTACCTACATCCCTAGCTCCTTTCCAAACCAGAAAAAAGAAAAAGAAAAAAAAAAAGAAAAAAAGGATAAGGCAAAGAACCTTAGAGGTGTGGCTTTTTGTGTTGGAGAGAGCTGATGGAAGAGCTATACTTGGAGGGTGCGAACTAATGTTTTATTTCTCCACTCATACTGTCGTGGTGGGCGCCTTGGAGTTTTTTCTCTGTAGGGTTTTTTTAATCAGTCCGAGGAAAATCAGTCGTACCTTCCTATTGAATTGACGAATTCGAAATATCCATACTCATAAACTAACTTCCAGGGGCTATGGCCATTGGGGTACAAACTAGGAATATAATACTCGTCCCCCTTCATCCTCCTAGGTACAAATATAACAGATTTGCCACAGACCTGAAAAACCTGGAAATGGGGAATTGGTCTAAAAGTCAGGGAATTTTAAAATTGTTCAAAGGTCAGAGAAAGGTCAGTATTCTTGCACCATAATGCGGGATGGTCTCAGTCCGAATCCGGGAACCCCACCAGTTCAATGAACGACTTCAAGGCATTAACACTTTGCTGCAAATTGGACATGAAATGAAGAAATATGTAATGAAGGAAGTCTTTGCCTGCAAATTTTACTATTTTAAAATATTCCGAAAACAAATACACGGACAAATTGTTTAATTTTGCCCAATACACATTCAAGTTAAATCTCCGAGATTTTTTGTGAAAGAACACCGCTATCTGACTTTGCCACTAGATGGGCTGTATGGCGTTTTTACCCAAACTCTGTAGTCTGTACCAATACTACTACAAAAAAAAAAAAAAAAAAAAAAAAAAAAATAGCTCCTTCGCTAGTCTCAAGTCAAGGTTACTAGACTACAAATACACTCAAGTCTCAACCCGAGTACCAGGCTGGGAAATAAGGCGGTTTCACTGGACAAAAGTCCAGTTTAAAAATTAGCTGGGCCAGTTTAAAAATCAAATGCTTGGGGGTCTACTGGCCACAAGGCCAGTTAATTAATTCCAAAATTTAGTTTTGTTTCTTAGCCTACGTCATAATGACAGATTGTCAAGCTCGTGAAGATTGTAACTGGCCAATGTCCAGTTTTTTAATTAAACTGCTTGGGCTCTACTGGCCACAAGTCCAGTTTAAAAATTATGCTTATTTCCCAACCGAGTCAATCGAAACAATCGTCTGCTCTTGGAAGAGTGATACTGATACTACGAAGAATTTTTACGAACCTTGGATACTAGCAAGGTCTGCTAAGGCTTTTACAAACGATTGCTAGTAATTATTCGTTCAACAATTAGTTTTTGCAGAAAAGATGAGTAATCGGGTCTTGCATATGACTGGATGGAAATCCGTCGCATTTATAGGAGGATTTGTAGGAGTTATAGCTGCTTTTTTGTATCCTATTGTAATTTATCCTCTATCGCATACCACAGAATATAGTAAGAAAACAAATGAACATTACAGAAAATTGCTCTTAATTTACTTTAAAAATTTCTATCTCGATTCTTTTAATAATTACAGAAAAGGTACAAGAAAAAAATCGCGCCGGACTTGACCAGGAAAAAATACAACCAGGGGGTTAGTTCATACTTTCCACTAACCATACATAAACTCTTTATGTAACTTTATATCCCAGCTTTCCTTTCAGAGTTGGCAGGAGCTTGTGAGCGCAGTTGACAACAAAATAAGTTCAGAAACCCAACCGCTAGTTTCTCTCTGCTTCGGTTTGCTCTCACAAGTTTTTGGCAACGCTGGGGTAGTGGCAGAATAGTTAAAACTATGTATCACTAATTCCAAGACTTATTTCCAATCAAAATATACATAAACTTACTGCTAGAAGTGCCCCTGTTACCTGCTAGTCAATGTTATGGGAATCCGTCAGCCAATCGTGAGCCATCTTAAAGTCAGGCCTGACACTAATATTGGTGAAAATGAGGGAACCAAACACTATTTGAGAAAGCCAAAAAGGCACGGCTGTCTGACAGACGCTCCCTCTCGTTTCCCGTATCAAATATTTTTCTACTGAAAAAATGACCATGATTATTATTGATAGGTATGAAAATCTGGAGTGATCCCTTTGAACGGCCAAAATAAATTATTTGTGTATGAATTGATTTTGTAGGTAAAGTTTGGAAGTTAAATTATATTATTAATTATAATCATATTATTATTTTTAATAGAAATAGTAAAACTTTCATAGTTCTAGAATATACATTTAATTACAGTAAAGCCTCGTTATAACAAAATTTTGGGGGTAAAAAAACATGATTCCGTATATCCTTCCTAGCAGAAACCCTCCTTTGAAGTCTACTACTCTAATGTTCGATATAGCGCTCCTCTCTGTATGGGTAAAATTCCCAATTTTACGAGTTAGAAGGGGTCCTACTTCATCCCCCTGTCTACGGAAAATTGGAAATTCTCTCTCTCCACAAACGACGACGTTTTTTGGACGAACTGCTAGGCTGCTAGAGATATTCGCTCGACGAGCTCCCGCTCCGAAAACATCTACCGTTAGGAGGCGTACGGATCGCGCCTTTTGAGAATAACCCATACAGAGAGGGGTAGACAAGACCCGGGAGTAACAAACTTCAAAGGAGGGTTTCATCTACTTCTGTTCCTAGTAGCTTCTAGACCCTTGGTTTTGCAGTCGATATGGCAGGGAATTCAAAAAATTTCATTTGTAAAGGTATATAGAATTTGAAACAATCAGTGCAACGAAGTATTTCACTTTTCCTTCCAATAGAGACAGGACTACTACTTTCTCCCACGGCCAACTTTCATCGGCCCCTTGGCCGTCACCCCGCTTAAGAGTTCTAAAGCTGGTCCAAATAAATTTAGATTTTTTCCAAGGAGCTTATTTAAGTTGGCGGTTGTCCTTCCAGCAACTAAAGAATATATCATCCACTCTTTTTCCACAGACTGGGAAGAATGTGGCACCAATTATTTTTCTCACCTTTTAGTCCTATAAAAAAGCAGGGCTCCCAGGATATCTATAATACCAGAAGAAAATAGAGGAAGTGGATTACTGTACCTTTGAGCTATACAAGTCGTCCCTTACCCCAGTGTAAGTTTTTATTTAATAATGAAACCGAACAAAATAATAAGATTAATTAATCACTACTTACCAGCCGATTTACACCTCGACACAGAGTCGAAAATTGGAAGACGCGAAGCGGCGTAGCCCCTTATATGTTACGTCACTCGCGTGTTAATGCTCGATAAAATCCCCAATCTGTCTCTACCCCCAGGGGTAGCAAAACGGGACGCCTCGTGATCAGGAGAGCTATAGCCCCCCCTCCCCCAAATTCAAAAACTAGCCCCCCCCCCCCAAAAAATTCACCGAAAGCCCTCTCAAAAATTAATCGATAGCCCCCCTAAAACTAACTGAAAGCCTTCCCCGCCAGCAAAAACTAACCGAAAGCTCCTTGGGAACTTATTAAAATTAGCATGAAACGAGGTAACAAGAAATTCATGAGCTCCAGACGCTGCCTACAGTAGTTGGGCGCTATCATATGATATGACCTAGGCGTATTCCTGTTGTTGAGAAAGTATTTAGCTCGGGATGTTGGCCAGAGGGGTGCAGACGTTTTACCGGTACTCTGACACCCTTATATTTCTATCATTTAGAGATAACAAAATACATTTGCATTCATGGTTTATCCGTAGTAAACCGTTAATTTAATTGCGTTATTTTAAGATTAAAATACTTTAATAAAATATATATTCGCAAAACCTTAAAATAGTTACCCCGATTAGCCCACCCAATTTGAAAATCCTAGCGACGCCTCTGCTCGCGATTAAGGCCAAGCAATCCACTTCCTCTATTTTCTTCTGATAATACCCTTAAATACCTTTAATTCTTATATTTATTTTTACAGGGGGTGTATTTATCGTTCGGTCGTTTTTACAGGGGGTGTATTTATCGTTCGGTCGTTTATTTATCGTTCGGTCGTTTTTACAGGGGGTGTATTTATCGTTCGGTCGTTTTTACAGGGGGTGTATTTATCGTTCGTTCGTTTTTACAGGGGGTGTATTTATCCTTCGGTCGTTTTTACAGGGGGTGTATTTATCGTTCGGTCGTTTTTACAGGGAGTGTAATTATCGTTCGGTCCTTTTTACAGGGGGTGTATTTATCGTTCGGTCGTTTTTACAGTGGGTGTATTTATCGTTCGGTCGTTTTTACAGAGGGTGTATTTATCGTTCGGTCGTTTTGACAGGGGGTGTATTTATCGTTCGGTCGTTTTTACAGGGGGTGTATTTATCGTTCGGTCGTTTTGACAGGGGGTGTATTTATCGTTCGGTCGGTTTGACAGGGGGTATATTTATCGTTCGGTCGTTTTTACAGGTGGTGTATTTATCGGTCGGTCGTTTTTACAGGTGGTGTATTTATCGGTCGGTCGTTTTTACAGGGGGTGTATTTATCGGTCGGTCGTTTTTACAGGGGGTGTATTTATCGTTCGGTCGTTTTTACAGGGGATGTATTTATCGTTCGGTCGTTTTTACAGGGGGTGTATTTATCGGTCGGTCGTTTTTACAGGGGGTGTATTTATCGGTCGGTCGTTTTTACGGGGGTGTATTTATCGGTCGGTCGTTTTTACAGGGGGTGTATTTATCGTTCGGTCGTTTTTACAGGGGGTGTATTTATCGTTCGGTCGTTTTTACAGGGGGTGTATTTATCGTTCGGTCGTTTTTACAGGGGGTGTATTTATTGTTCGGTCGTTTTTACAGGTGTATTTATCGTTCGGTCGTTTTTACAGGGGGTGTATTTATCGTTCGGTCGTTTTTACAGGGGGTGTATTTATCGTTCGTTCGTTTTTACAGGGGGTGTATTTATCCTTCGGTCGTTTTTACAGGGGGTGTATTTATCGTTCGGTCGTTTTTACAGGGAGTGTAATTATCGTTCGGTCCTTTTTACAGGGGGTGTATTTATCGTTCGGTCGTTTTTACAGTGGGTGTATTTATCGTTCGGTCGTTTTTACAGAGGGTGTATTTATCGTTCGGTCGTTTTGACAGGGGGTGTATTTATCGTTCGGTCGTTTTTACAGGGGGTGTATTTATCGTTCGGTCGTTTTGACAGGGGGTGTATTTATCGTTCGGTCGGTTTGACAGGGGGTATATTTATCGTTCGGTCGTTTTTACAGGTGGTGTATTTATCGGTCGGTCGTTTTTACAGGTGGTGTATTTATCGGTCGGTCGTTTTTACAGGGGGTGTATTTATCGGTCGGTCGTTTTTACAGGGGGTGTATTTATCGTTCGGTCGTTTTTACAGGGGATGTATTTATCGTTCGGTCGTTTTTACAGGGGGTGTATTTATCGGTCGGTCGTTTTTACAGGGGGTGTATTTATCGGTCGGTCGTTTTTACGGGGGTGTATTTATCGGTCGGTCGTTTTTACAGGGGGTGTATTTATCGTTCGGTCGTTTTTACAGGGGGTGTATTTATCGTTCGGTCGTTTTTACAGGGGGTGTATTTATCGTTCGGTCGTTTTTACAGGGGGTGTATTTATTGTTCGGTCGTTTTTACAGGTGTATTTATCGTTCGGTCGTTTTTACAGGGGGTGTATTTATCGTTCGGTCGTTTTTACAGGGGGTGTATTTATCGTTCGGTCGTTTTTACAGGGGGTGTATTTATCGTTCGGTCGTTTTTACAGGGGGTGTATTTATCGTTCGGTCGTTTTTACAGGGGGGTGTATTTATCGTTCGGTCGTTTTTACAGGGGGTGTATTTATCGTTCGGTCGTTTTTACAGGGGGTGTATTTATCGTTCGGTCGTTTTTACAGGGGGTGTATTTATCGTTCGGTCGTTTTTACAGGGGGTGTATTTATCGTTCGGTCGTTTTTACAGGGGGTGTATTTATCGTTCGGTCGTTTTTACAGGGGGTGTATTTATCGTTCGGTCGTTTTTACAGGGGGTGTATTTATCGTTCGGTCGTTTTTACAGGGGGTGTATTTATCGTTAGATCGTTTTTACAGGGGGTGTATTTATCGTTCGGTCGTTTTTACAGGGGGTGTATTTATCGTTCGGTCGTTTTTACAGGGGGTGTATTTATCGTTCGGTCGTTTTTACAGGGGGTGTATTTATCGTTCGGTCGTTTTTACAGGGGGTGTATTTATCGTTCGGTCGTTTTTACAGTTGGTGTATTTATCGTTCGATCGTTTTTACAGGGGGTGTATTTATCGTTCGGTCGTTTTTACAGTTGGTGTATTTATCGTTCGGTCGTTTTTACAGGGGGTGTATTTATCGGTCGGTCGTTTTTACAGGGGGTGTATTTATCGTTCGGTCGTTTTTACAGTTGGTGTATTTATCGTTCGGTCGTTTTTACAGGGGGTGTATTTATCGGTCGGTCGTTTTTACAGGGGGTGTATTTATCCTTCGGTCGTTTTTACAGGGGGTGTATTTATCGTTCGGTCGTTTTTACAGGGGGTGTATTTATCGTTTGGTCGTTTTTACAGGGGGTGTATTTATCGTTCGGTCGTTTTTTTACAGAGGGTGTATTTATCGTTCGGTCGTTTTTACAGGGGGTGCATTTATCGTTCGGTCGTTTTTACAGGGGGTGTATTTATCGTTCGGTCGTTTTTACAGGGTGTGTATTTATCGTTCGGTCGTTTTTACAGGGGGTGTATTTATCGTTCGGTCGTTTTTACAGGGGGTGTATTTATCGTTTGGTCGTTTTTACAGGGGATGTATTTATCGTTCGGTCGTTTTTACAGGGGGTGTATTTATCGTTCGGTCGTTTTTACAGGGGGTGTATTTATCGTTCGGTCATTTTTACAGAGGGTGTATTTATCGTTCGGTCGTTTTGACAGGGGGTGTATTTATCGTTCGGTCGTTTTTACAGGGGGTGTATTTATCGTTCGGTCGTTTTGACAGGGGGTGTATTTATCGTTCGGTCGTTTTGACAGGGGGTGTATTTATCGGGCGGTCGTTTTTACAGGGGGTGTATTTATCGGTCGGTCGTTTTTACAGTTGGTGTATTTATCGGTCGGTCGTTTTTACAGGGGGTGTATTTATCGTTCGGTCGTTTTTACAGGGGGTGTATTTATCGTTCGGTCGTTTTTACAGGTTGTGTATTTATCGGTCGGTCGTTTTTACAGGGGGTGTATTTATCGTTCGGTCGTTTTTACAGGGGGTGTATTTATCGTTCGGTCGTTTTTACAGGGGGTGTATTTATCGTTCGGTCGTTTTTACAGGGGGTGTATTTATCGTTCGGTCGTTTTTACAGGGGGTGTATTTATCGTTCGGTCGTTTTTACAGGGGGTGTATTTATCGTTCGGTCGTTTTTACAGGGGGTGTATTTATCGTTCGGTCGTTTTTACAGGGGGTGTATTTATCGTTCGGTCGTTTTTACAGGGGGTGTATTTATCGTTCGGTCGTTTGTAAAGGGGGTGTATTTATCGTTCGGTCGTTTTTACAGGGGGTGTATTTATCGTTCGGTCGTTTTTTTACAGAGGGTGTATTTATCGTTCGGTCGTTTTTACAGGGGGTGCATTTATCGTTCGGTCGTTTTTACAGGGGGTGTATTTATCGTTCGGTCGTTTTTACAGGGGGTGTATTTATCGTTCGGTCGTTTTTACAGGGTGTGTATTTATCGTTCGGTCGTTTTTACAGGGGGTGTATTTATCGTTCGGTCATTTTTACAGAGGGTGTATTTATCGTTCGGTCGTTTTGACAGGGGGTGTATTTATCGTTCGGTCGTTTTTACAGGGGGTGTATTTATCGTTCGGTCGTTTTGACAGGGGGTGTATTTATCGTTCGGTCGTTTTGACAGGGGTATATTTATCGTTCGGTCGTTTTTACAGGGGGTGTATTTATCGGGCGGTCGTTTTTACAGGGGGTGTATTTATCGGTCGGTCGTTTTTACAGTGGGTGTATTTATCGGTCGGTCGTTTTTACAGGGGGTGTATTTATCGTTCGGTCGTTTTTACAGGGGGTGTATTTATCGTTCCGTCGTTTTTACAGGTTGTGTATTTATCGGTCGTTCGTTTTTACAGAGGGTGTATTTATCGTTCGGTCGTTTTGACAGGGGGTGTATTTATCGTTCGGTCGTTTTTACAGGGGGTGTATTTATCGTTCGGTCGTTTTGACAGGGGGTGTATTTATCGTTCGGTCGTTTTGACAGGGGGTGTATTTATCGGGCGGTCGTTTTTACAGGGGGTGTATTTATCGGTCGGTCGTTTTTACAGTTGGTGTATTTATCGGTCGGTCGTTTTTACAGGGGGTGTATTTATCGTTCGGTCGTTTTTACAGGGGGTGTATTTATCGTTCGGTCGTTTTTACAGGTTGTGTATTTATCGGTCGGTCGTTTTTACAGGGGGTGTATTTATCGTTCGGTCGTTTTTACAGGGGGTGTATTTATCGTTCGGTCGTTTTTACAGGGGGTGTATTTATCGTTCGGTCGTTTTTACAGGGGGTGTATTTATCGTTCGGTCGTTTTTACAGGGGGTGTATTTATCGTTCGGTCGTTTTTACAGGGGGTGTATTTATCGTTCGGTCGTTTTTACAGGGGGTGTATTTATCGTTCGGTCGTTTTTACAGGGGGTGTATTTATCGTTCGGTCGTTTTTACAGGGGGTGTATTTATCGTTCGGTCGTTTGTAAAGGGGGTGTATTTATCGTTCGGTCGTTTTGACAGGGGTATATTTATCGTTCGGTCGTTTTTACAGGGGGTGTATTTATCGGGCGGTCGTTTTTACAGGGGGTGTATTTATCGGTCGGTCGTTTTTACAGTGGGTGTATTTATCGGTCGGTCGTTTTTACAGGGGGTGTATTTATCGTTCGGTCGTTTTTACAGGGGGTGTATTTATCGTTCCGTCGTTTTTACAGGTTGTGTATTTATCGGTCGTTCGTTTTTACAGGGGGTGTATTTATAGGTCGGTCGTTTTTACAGGGGGTGTATTTATCGTTCGGTCGTTTTTACAGGGGGTGTATTTATCGGTCGGTCGTTTTTACAGGGGGTGTATTTATCGGTCGGTCGTTTTTACAGGGGGTCTATTTATCGGTCGGTCGTTTTAACAGGGGGTGTATTTATCGGTCGGTCGTTTTAACAGGGGGTGTATTTATCGGTCGGTCGTTTTTACAGGGGGTGTATTTATCGGTCGGTCGTTTTTACAGGGGGTGTATTTATCGTTCGGTCGTTTTTACAGGGGGTGTATTTATTGGGCGGTCGTTTTTACAGGGGGTGTATTTATCGTTCGGTCGTTTTTACAGGGGGTGTATTTATCGTTCGGTCGTTTTTACAGGGGGTGTATTTATCGTTCGGTCGTTTTTACAGGGGGTGTATTTATCGTTCGGTCGTTTTTACAGGGGGTGTATTTATCGTTCGGTCGTTTTTACAGGAGGTGTATTTATCGTTCGGTCGTTTTTACAGGGGGTGTATTTATCGTTCGGTCGTTTTTACAGGGGGTGTATTTATCGTTCGGTCGTTTTTACAGGGGGTGTATTTATCGTTCGGTCGTTTTTACAGGGGGTGTATTTATCGTTCGGTCGTTTTTACAGAGGGTGTATTTATCGTTCGGTCGTTTTTACAGGGGGTGTATTTATCGTTCGGTCGTTTTTACAGGGGGTGTATTTATCGTTCGGTCGTTTGTAAAGGGGGTGTATTTATCGTTCGGTCGTTTTTACAGGGGGTGTATTTATCGTTCGGTCGTTTTTACGGGGGGTGTATTTATCGTTCGGTCGTTTTTACAGTTGGTGTATTTATCGTTCGGTCGTTTTTACAGGGGGTGTATTTATCGTTCGGTCGTTTTTACAGGGGGTGTATTTATCCTTCGGTCGTTTTTACAGGGGGTGTATTTATCGTTCGGTCGTTTTTACAGGGGGTGTATTTATCGTTCGGTCGTTTTTACAGGGGGTGTATTTATCGTTCGGTCGTTTTTACAGGGGTGTATTTATCGTTCGGTCGTTTGTAAAGGGGGTGTATTTATCGTTCGGTCGTTTTTACAGGGGGTGTATTTATCGTTCGGTCGTTTTTTTACAGAGGGTGTATTTATCGTTCGGTCGTTTTTACAGGGGGTGTATTTATCGTTCGGTCGTTTTTACAGGGGGTGTATTTATCGTTCGGTCGTTTTTACAGGGGGTGTATTTATCGTTCGGTCGTTTTTACAGGGTGTGTATTTATCGTTCGGTCGTTTTTACAGGGGGTGTATTTATCGTTCGGTCATTTTTACAGAGGGTGTATTTATCGTTCGGTCGTTTTGACAGGGGGTGTATTTATCGTTCGGTCGTTTTTACAGGGGGTATATTAATCGTTCGGTCGTTTTTACAGGGGGTGTATTTATCGGGCGGTCGTTTTTACAGGGGGTGTATTTATCGGTCGGTCGTTTTTACAGTGGGTGTATTTATCGGTCGGTCGTTTTTACAGGGGGTGTATTTATCGTTCGGTCGTTTTTACAGGGGGTGTATTTATCGTTCGGTCGTTTTTACAGGGGGTGTATTTATCGTTCGGTCGTTTTTACAGGGGGTGTATTTATCGTTCGGTCGTTTTTACAGGGGGTGTATTTATCGTTCGGTCGTTTTTACAGGGGGTGTATTTATCGTTCGGTCGTTTTTACAGGAGGTGTATTTATCGGTCGGTCGTTTTTACAGGGGGTGTATTTATCGTTCGGTCGTTTTTACAGGGGGTGTATTTATCGTTCGGTCGTTTTTACAGGGGGTGTATTTATCGTTCGGTCGTTTTTACAGAGGGTGTATTTATCGTTCGGTCGTTTTTACAGGGGGTGTATTTATCGTTCGGTCGTTTTTACAGGGGGTGTATTTATCGTTCGGTCGTTTGTAAAGGGGGTGTATTTATCGTTCGGTCGTTTTTACAGGGGGTGTATTTATCGTTCGGTCGTTTTTACAGGGGGTGTATTTATCGTTCGGTCGTTTTTACAGTTGGTGTATTTATCGTTCGGTCGTTTTTACAGGGGGTGTATTTATCGTTCGGTCGTTTTTACAGGGGGTGTATTTATCGGTCGGTCGTTTTTACAGGGGGTCTATTTATCGGTCGGTCGTTTTTACAGGGGGTCTATTTATCGGTCGGTCGTTTTAACAGGGGGTGTATTTATCGGTCGGTCGTTTTAACAGGGGGTGTATTTATCGGTCGGTCGTTTTTACAGGGGGTGTATTTATCGGTCGGTCGTTTTTACAGGGGGTGTATTTATCGTTCGGTCGTTTTTACAGGGGGTGTATTTATTGGGCGGTCGTTTTTACAGGGGGTGTATTTATCGTTCGGTCGTTTTTACAGGGGGTGTATTTATCGTTCGGTCGTTTTTACAGGGGGTGTATTTATCGTTCGGTCGTTTTTACAGGGGGTGTATTTATCGTTCGGTCGTTTTTACAGGGGGTGTATTTATCGTTCGGTCGTTTTTACAGGAGGTGTATTTATCGTTCGGTCGTTTTTACAGGGGGTGTATTTATCGTTCGGTCGTTTTTACAGGGGGTGTATTTATCGTTCGGTCGTTTTTACAGGGGGTGTATTTATCGTTCGGTCGTTTTTACAGGGGGTGTATTTATCGTTCGGTCGTTTTTACAGAGGGTGTATTTATCGTTCGGTCGTTTTTACAGGGGGTGTATTTATCGTTCGGTCGTTTTTACAGGGGGTGTATTTATCGTTCGGTCGTTTGTAAAGGGGGTGTATTTATCGTTCGGTCGTTTTTACAGGGGGTGTATTTATCGTTCGGTCGTTTTTACGGGGGGTGTATTTATCGTTCGGTCGTTTTTACAGTTGGTGTATTTATCGTTCGGTCGTTTTTACAGGGGGTGTATTTATCGTTCGGTCGTTTTTACAGGGGGTGTATTTATCCTTCGGTCGTTTTTACAGGGGGTGTATTTATCGTTCGGTCGTTTTTACAGGGGGTGTATTTATCGTTCGGTCGTTTTTACAGGGGGTGTATTTATCGTTCGGTCGTTTTTACAGGGGTGTATTTATCGTTCGGTCGTTTGTAAAGGGGGTGTATTTATCGTTCGGTCGTTTTTACAGGGGGTGTATTTATCGTTCGGTCGTTTTTTTACAGAGGGTGTATTTATCGTTCGGTCGTTTTTACAGGGGGTGTATTTATCGTTCGGTCGTTTTTACAGGGGGTGTATTTATCGTTCGGTCGTTTTTACAGGGGGTGTATTTATCGTTCGGTCGTTTTTACAGGGTGTGTATTTATCGTTCGGTCGTTTTTACAGGGGGTGTATTTATCGTTCGGTCATTTTTACAGAGGGTGTATTTATCGTTCGGTCGTTTTGACAGGGGGTGTATTTATCGTTCGGTCGTTTTTACAGGGGGTATATTTATCGTTCGGTCGTTTTTACAGGGGGTGTATTTATCGGGCGGTCGTTTTTACAGGGGGTGTATTTATCGGTCGGTCGTTTTTACAGTGGGTGTATTTATCGGTCGGTCGTTTTTACAGGGGGTGTATTTATCGTTCGGTCGTTTTTACAGGGGGTGTATTTATCGTTCGGTCGTTTTTACAGGGGGTGTATTTATCGTTCGGTCGTTTTTACAGGGGGTGTATTTATCGTTCGGTCGTTTTTACAGGGGGTGTATTTATCGTTCGGTCGTTTTTACAGGGGGTGTATTTATCGTTCGGTCGTTTTTACAGGAGGTGTATTTATCGGTCGGTCGTTTTTACAGGGGGTGTATTTATCGTTCGGTCGTTTTTACAGGGGGTGTATTTATCGTTCGGTCGTTTTTACAGGGGGTGTATTTATCGTTCGGTCGTTTTTACAGAGGGTGTATTTATCGTTCGGTCGTTTTTACAGGGGGTGTATTTATCGTTCGGTCGTTTTTACAGGGGGTGTATTTATCGTTCGGTCGTTTGTAAAGGGGGTGTATTTATCGTTCGGTCGTTTTTACAGGGGGTGTATTTATCGTTCGGTCGTTTTTACAGGGGGTGTATTTATCGTTCGGTCGTTTTTACAGTTGGTGTATTTATCGTTCGGTCGTTTTTACAGGGGGTGTATTTATCGTTCGGTCGTTTTTACAGGGGGTGTATTTATCGTTCGGTCGTTTTTACAGGGGGTGTATTTATCGTTCGGTTGTTTTTACAGGGGGTGTATTTATCGTTCGGTCGTTTTTACAGGGGGTGTATTTATCGTTCGGTCGTTTTTACAGGGGGTCTATTTATCGGTCGGTCGTTTTTAAAGGGGGTCTATTTATCGGTCGGTCGTTTTAACAGGGGGTGTATTTATCGGTCGGTCGTTTTAACAGGGGGTGTATTTATCGGTCGGTCGTTTTTACAGGGGGTGTATTTATCGGTCGGTCGTTTTTACAGGGGGTGTATTTATCGTTCGGTCGTTTTTACAGGGGGTGTATTTATTGGGCGGTCGTTTTTACAGGGGGTGTATTTATCGTTCGGTCGTTTTTACAGGGGGTGTATTTATCGTTCGGTCGTTTTTACAGGGGGTGTATTTATCGTTCGGTCGTTTTTACAGGGGGTGTATTTATCGTTCGGTCGTTTTTACAGGGGGTGTATTTATCGTTCGGTCGTTTTTACAGGAGGTGTATTTATCGTTCGGTCGTTTTTACAGGGGGTGTATTTATCGTTCGGTCGTTTTTACAGGGGGTGTATTTATCGTTCGGTCGTTTTTACAGGGGGTGTATTTATCGTTCGGTCGTTTTTACAGGGGGTGTATTTATCGTTCGGTCGTTTTTACAGAGGGTGTATTTATCGTTCGGTCGTTTTTACAGGGGGTGTATTTATCGTTCGGTCGTTTTTACAGGGGGTGTATTTATCGTTCGGTCGTTTGTAAAGGGGGTGTATTTATCGTTCGGTCGTTTTTACAGGGGGTGTATTTATCATTCGGTCGTTTTTACAGGGGGTGTATTTATCGTTCGGTCGTTTTTACAGTTGGTGTATTTATCGTTCGGTCGTTTTTACAGGGGGTGTATTTATCGTTCGGTCGTTTTTACAGGGGGTGTATTTATCGTTCGGTCGTTTTTACAGGGGGTGTATTTATCGTTCGGTCGTTTTTACAGGGGGTGTATTTATCGTTCGGTCGTTTTTACAGGGGGTGTATTTATCGTTCGGTCGTTTTTACAGTTGGTGTATTTATCGTTCGGTCGTTTTTACAGGGGGTGTATTTATCGGTCGGTCGTTTTTACAGGGGGTGTATTTATCCTTCGGTCGTTTTTACAGGGGGTGTATTTATCATTCGGTCGTTTTTACAGGGGGTGTATTTATCGTTCGGTCGTTTTTACAGGGGGTGTATTTATCGTTCGGTCGTTTTTACAGGGGGTGTATTTATTGTTCGCTCGTTTGTAAAGGGGGTGTATTTATCGTTCGGTCGTTTTTACAGGGGGTGTATTCATCGTTCGGTCGTTTTTTTACAGAGGGTGTATTTATCGTTCGGTTGTTTTTACAGGGAGTGCATTTATCGTTCGGTCGTTTTTACAGGGGGTGTATTTATCGTTCGGTCGTTTTTACAGGGTGTGTATTTATCGTTCGGTCGTTTTTACAGGGGGTGTATTTATCGTTCGGTCATTTTTACAGAGGGTGTATTTATCGTTCGGTCGTTTTGACAGGGGGTGTATTTATCGTTCGGTCGTTTTTACAGGGGGTGTATTTATCGTTCGGTCGTTTTGACAGGGGGTGTATTTATCGTTCGGTCGTTTTGACAGGGGTATATTTATCGTTCGGTCGTTTTTACAGGGGGTGTATTTATCGGGCGGTCGTTTTTACAGGGGGTGTATTTATTGGGCGGTCGTTTTTACAGGGGGTGTATTTATCGTTCGGTCGTTTTACAGGGGGTGTATTTATCGTTCGGTCGTTTTTACAGGGGGTGTATTTATCGTTCGGTCGTTTTTACAGGGGGTGTATTTATCGTTCGGTCGTTTTTACAGGGGGTGTATTTATCGTTCGGTCGTTTTTACAGGAGGTGTATTTATCGTTCGGTCGTTTTTACAGGGGGTGTATTTATCGTTCGGTCGTTTTTACAGGGGGTGTATTTATCGTTCGGTCGTTTTTACAGGGGGTGTATTTATCGTTCGGTCGTTTTTACAGGGGGTGTATTTATCGTTCGGTCGTTTTTACAGAGGGTGTATTTATCGTTCGGTCGTTTTTACAGGGGGTGTATTTATCGTTCGGTCGTTTTTACAGGGGGTGTATTTATCGTTCGGTCGTTTGTAAAGGGGGTGTATTTATCGTTCGGTCGTTTTTACAGGGGGTGTATTTATCGTTCGGTCGTTTTTACAGGGGGTGTATTTATCGTTCGGTCGTTTTTACAGTTGGTGTATTTATCGTTCGGTCGTTTTTACAGGGGGTGTATTTATCGTTCGGTCGTTTTTACAGGGGGTGTATTTATCGTTCGGTCGTTTTTACAGGGGTGTATTTATCGTTCGGTCGTTTTTACAGGGGGTGTATTTATCGTTCGGTCGTTTTTACAGGGGGTGTATTTATCGGTCGGTCGTTTTTACAGGGGGTGTATTTATCGTTCTGTCGTTTTTACAGGAGGTGTATTTATCGTTCGGTCGTTTTTACAGGGGGTGTATTTATCGTTCGGTCGTTTTTACAGGGGGTGTATTTATCGTTCGGTCGTTTTTACAGGGGGTGTATTTATAGTTCGGTCGTTTTTACAGGGGGTGTATTTATCGTTCGGTCGTTTTTACAGGGGGTGTATTTATCGTTCGGTCGTTTTTACAGGGGGTGTATTTATCGTTCGGTCGTTTTTACAGGGGGTGTATTTATCGTTCGGTCGTTTTTACAGTTGGTGTATTTATCGTTCGGTCGTTTTTACAGGGGGTGTATTTATCGGTCGGTCGTTTTTACAGGGGGTGTATTTATCCTTCGGTCGTTTTTACAGGGGGTGTATTTATCGTTCGGTCGTTTTTACAGGGGGTGTATTTATCGTTCGGTCGTTTTTACAGGGGGTGTATTTATCGTTCGGTCGTTTTTACAGGGGGTGTATTTATCGTTCGGTCGTTTGTAAAGGGGGTGTATTTATCGTTCGGTCGTTTTTACAGGGGGTGTATTTATCGTTCGGTCGTTTTTTTACAGAGGGTGTATTTATCGTTCGGTCGTTTTTACAGGGAGTGCATTTATCGTTCGGTCGTTTTTACAGGGGGTGTATTTATCGTTCGGTCGTTTTTACAGGGTGTGTATTTATCGTTCGGTCGTTTTTACAGGGGGTGTATTTATCGTTCGGTCGTTTTTACAGGGGGTGTATTTATCGTTCGGTCGTTTTTACAGGGGGTGTATTTATCGTTCGGTCGTTTTTACAGGAGGTGTATTTATCGTTCGGTCGTTTTGAAAGGGGGTGTATTTATCGTTCGGTCGTTTTGACAGGGGGTATATTTATCGGTTGGTCGTTTTTACAGGGGGTGTATTTATCGGTCGGTCGTTTTTACAGGGGGTGTATTTATCGTTCGGTCGTTTTTACAGGGGGTGTATTTATCGTTCGGTCGTTTTTACAGGGGGTGTATTTATCGTTCGGTCGTTTTTACAGAGGGTGTATTTATCGTTCGGTCGTTTTTACAGGGGGTGTATTTATCGTTCGGTCGTTTTTACAGGGGGTGTATTTATCGTTCGGTCGTTTGTAAAGGGGGTGTATTTATCGTTCGGTCGTTTTTACAGGGGGTGTATTTATCATTCGGTCGTTTTTACAGGGGGTGTATTTATCGTTCGGTCGTTTTTACAGTTGGTGTATTTATCGTTCGGTCGTTTTTACAGGGGGTGTATTTATCGTTCGGTCGTTTTTACAGGGGGTGTATTTATCGTTCGGTCGTTTTTACAGGGGGTGTATTTATCGTTCGGTCGTTTTTACAGGGGGTGTATTTATCGTTCGGTCGTTTTTACAGGGGGTGTATTTATCGTTCGGTCGTTTTTACAGTTGGTGTATTTATCGTTCGGTCGTTTTTACAGGGGGTGTATTTATCGGTCGGTCGTTTTTACAGGGGGTGTATTTATCCTTCGGTCGTTTTTACAGGGGGTGTATTTATCATTCGGTCGTTTTTACAGGGGGTGTATTTATCGTTCGGTCGTTTTTACAGGGGGTGTATTTATCGTTCGGTCGTTTTTACAGGGGGTGTATTTATTGTTCGGTCGTTTGTAAAGGGGGTGTATTTATCGTTCGGTCGTTTTTACAGGGGGTGTATTCATCGTTCGGTCGTTTTTTTACAGAGGGTGTATTTATCGTTCGGTCGTTTTTACAGGGAGTGCATTTATCGTTCGGTCGTTTTTACAGGGGGTGTATTTATCGTTCGGTCGTTTTTACAGGGTGTGTATTTATCGTTCGGTCGTTTTTACAGGGGGTGTATTTATCGTTCGGTCATTTTTACAGAGGGTGTATTTATCGTTCGGTCGTTTTGACAGGGGGTGTATTTATCGTTCGGTCGTTTTTACAGGGGGTGTATTTATCGTTCGGTCGTTTTGACAGGGGGTGTATTTATCGTTCGGTCGTTTTGACAGGGGTATATTTATCGTTCGGTCGTTTTTACAGGGGGTGTATTTATCGGGCGGTCGTTTTTACAGGGGGTGTATTTATTGGGCGGTCGTTTTTACAGGGGGTGTATTTATCGTTCGGTCGTTTTACAGGGGGTGTATTTATCGTTCGGTCGTTTTTACAGGGGGTGTATTTATCGTTCGGTCGTTTTTACAGGGGGTGTATTTATCGTTCGGTCGTTTTTACAGGGGGTGTATTTATCGTTCGGTCGTTTTTACAGGAGGTGTATTTATCGTTCGGTCGTTTTTACAGGAGGTGTATTTATCGTTCGGTCGTTTTTACAGGGGGTGTATTTATCGTTCGGTCGTTTTTACAGGGGGTGTATTTGTAGTTCGGTCGTTTTTACAGGGGGTGTATTTATCGTTCGGTCGTTTTTACAGGGGTGTATTTATCGTTCGGTCGTTTTTACAGGGGGTGTATTTATCGTTCGGTCGTTTTTACAGGGGGTGTATTTATCGGTCGGTCGTTTTTACAGGGGGTGTATTTATCGTTCTGTCGTTTTTACAGGAGGTGTATTTATCGTTCGGTCGTTTTTACAGGGGGTGTATTTATCGTTCGGTCGTTTTTACAGGGGGTGTATTTATCGTTCGGTCGTTTTTACAGGGGGTGTATTTATAGTTCGGTCGTTTTTACAGGGGGTGTATTTATCGTTCGGTCGTTTTTACAGGGGGTGTATTTATCGTTCGGTCGTTTTTACAGGGGGTGTATTTATCGTTCGGTCGTTTTTACAGGGGGTGTATTTATCGTTCGGTCGTTTTTACAGGGGGTGTATTTATCGTTCGGTCGTTTTTACAGTTGGTGTATTTATCGTTCGGTCGTTTTTACAGGGGGTGTATTTATCGGTCGGTCGTTTTTACAGGGGGTGTATTTATCCTTCGGTCGTTTTTACAGGGGGTGTATTTATTGTTCGGTCGTTTTTACAGGGGGTGTATTTATCGTTCGGTCGTTTTTACAGGGGGTGTATTTATCGTTCGGTCGTTTTTACAGGGGGTGTATTTATCGTTCGGTCGTTTGTAAAGGGGGTGTATTTATCGTTCGGTCGTTTTTACAGGGGGTGTATTTATCGTTCGGTCGTTTTTTTACAGAGGGTGTATTTATCGTTCGGTCGTTTTTACAGGGAGTGCATTTATCGTTCGGTCGTTTTTACAGGGGGTGTATTTATCGTTCGGTCGTTTTTACAGGGTGTGTATTTATCGTTCGGTCGTTTTTACAGGGGGTGTATTTATCGTTCGGTCGTTTTTACAGGGGGTGTATTTATCGTTCGGTCGTTTTTACAGGGGGTGTATTTATCGTTCGGTCGTTTTTACAGGAGGTGTATTTATCGTTCGGTCGTTTTGAAAGGGGGTGTATTTATCGTTCGGTCGTTTTGACAGGGGGTATATTTATCGGTTGGTCGTTTTTACAGGGGGTGTATTTATCGGTCGGTCGTTTTTACAGGGGGTGTATTTATCGTTCGGTCGTTTTTACAGGGGGTGTATTTATCGTTCGGTCGTTTTTACAGGGGGTGTATTTATCGTTCGGTCGTTTTTACAGAGGGTGTATTTATCGTTCGGTCGTTTTTACAGGGGGTGTATTTATCGTTCGGTCGTTTTTACAGGGGGTGTATTTATCGTTCGGTCGTTTGTAAAGGGGGTGTATTTATCGTTCGGTCGTTTTTACAGGGGGTGTATTTATCATTCGGTCGTTTTTACAGGGGGTGTATTTATCGTTCGGTCGTTTTTACAGTTGGTGTATTTATCGTTCGGTCGTTTTTACAGGGGGTGTATTTATCGTTCGGTCGTTTTTACAGGGGGTGTATTTATCGTTCGGTCGTTTTTACAGGGGGTGTATTTATCGTTCGGTCGTTTTTACAGGGGGTGTATTTATCGTTCGGTCGTTTTTACAGGGGGTGTATTTATCGTTCGGTCGTTTTTACAGTTGGTGTATTTATCGTTCGGTCGTTTTTACAGGGGGTGTATTTATCGGTTGGTCGTTTTTACAGGGGGTGTATTTATCGGTCGGTCGTTTTTACAGGGGGTGTATTTATCGTTCGGTCGTTTTTACAGGGGGTGTATTTATCGTTCGGTCGTTTTTACAGGGGGTGTATTTATCGTTCGGTCGTTTTTACAGAGGGTGTATTTATCGTTCGGTCGTTTTTACAGGAGGTGTATTTATCGTTCGGTCGTTTTTACAGGGGGTGTATTTATCGTTCGGTCGTTTGTAAAGGGGGTGTATTTATCGTTCGGTCGTTTTTACAGGGGGTGTATTTATCATTCGGTCGTTTTTACAGGGGGTGTATTTATCGTTCGGTCGTTTTTACAGTTGGTGTATTTATCGTTCGGTCGTTTTTACAGGGGGTGTATTTATCGTTCGGTCGTTTTTACAGGGGGTGTATTTATCGTTCGGTCGTTTTTACAGGGGGTGTATTTATCGTTCGGTCGTTTTTACAGGGGGTGTATTTATCGTTCGGTCGTTTTTACAGGGGGTGTATTTATCGTTCGGTCGTTTTTACAGGGAGTGTATTTATCGTTCGGTCCTTTTTACAGGGGGTGTATTTATCGTTCGTTCGTTTTTACAGGGGGTGTATTTATCGTTCGGTCGTTTTTACAGGGGGTGTATTTATCGGTCGGTCGTTTTTACAGGGGGTGTATTTATCGTTCGGTCGTTTTTACAGGGGGTGTATTTATCGGTCGGTCGTTTTTACAGGAGGTGTATTTATCGGTCGGTCGTTTTTACAGGGGGTGTATTTATCGGTCGGTCGTATTTACAGGGGGTCTTTTTATCGGTCTGTCGTTTTTACAGGGGGTTTATTTATCGTTCGGTCGTTTTTACAGGGGGTGTATTTATCGGTATTTACCCCATGTAAAAACGACCGAACGATAAATACACACCCTGTAAAAACGACCGAACGATAAATACACCCCCTGTAAAAACGACCGAACGATAAATGCACCCCCTGTAAAAACGACCGAACGATAAATACACCCTCTGTAAAAAACGACCGAACGATAAATACACCCCCTGTAAAAACGACCGAACGATAAATACACCCCCTTTACAAAGGACCGAACGATAAATACACCCCCTGTAAAAACGACCGAACGATAAATACACCCCCTGTAAAAACGACCGAACGATAAATACACCCCCTGTAAAAACGACCGACCGATAAATACTCCCCCTGTAAAAACGATCGACCGATAAATACACCCCCTGTAAAAACGACCGACCGATAAATACACCCCCTGTAAAAACGACCGACCGATAAATACACCCCCTGTAAAAATGACCGACCGATAAATACACCCCCTGTAAAAACTACCGAACGATAAATACACCCCCTGTAAAAACGTCCGACCGATAAATACACCCCCTGTAAAAACGACCGACCGATAAATACACCCCCTGCAAAAACGACCGACCGATAAATACACCCCCTGTAAAAACGACCGACCGATAAATACACCCCCTGTAAAAACGACCGACCGATAAATACACCCCCTTTAAAAACGACCGACCGATAAATACACCCCCTGTAAAAACTACCGTACGATAAATACACCCCCTTTAAAAACGACCGACCGATAAATACACCCCCTGTAAAAACTACCGTACGATAAATACACCCCCTGTAAAAACGACCGACCGATAAATACACCCCCTGTAAAAACGACCGACCGATAAATACACCCCTGTAAAAACGACCGACCGATAAATACACCCCTGTAAAAATGACCGACCGATAAATACACCCCCTGTAAAAACGACCGACCGATAAATACACCCCCTGTAAAAACGACCGACCGATAAATACACCCCCTGTAAAAACGACCGACCGATAAATACACCCCCTGTAAAAACGACCGACCGATAAATACACCCCCTGTAAAAACGACCGACCGATAAATACACCCCCTGTAAAATCGACCGACTGATAAATACACCCCCTGTAAAAACGCGACCGACCGATAAATACACCCCCTGTAAAAACGACCGACCGATAAATACACCCCCTGTAAAAACGGCCGAACGATAAATACACCCCCTGTAAAAACGACCGAACGATAAATACACCCCCTGTAAAAACGACCGACCAACAAATACACCCCCCTTTTTTGAAAATTAAACACCCCTTTTTTGAAAATAAAACACCCCTTTTTTGAAATTATAACACCCCTTTTTTGAAAATATAACACCCCTTTTTTGAAAATATCACACCCCTTTTTGAAAATAAAACACCTTTTTTGAAAATAAAACACCCCTGTTTGAAAATAAAACACCTTTTTTTTAAATAAAAAAACCCTTTTTTAAATAAAACACCCCTTTTTTGAAAATAAAACACCCCTTTTTTTAAAATAAAACACCCCTTTTTAGAAAATAAAACACCCCTTTTTGAAAATAAAACACCCCTTTTTTGAAAATAAAACAACCGTTTTTTGAAAATAAAACACCCCTTTTTTGTAAATAAAACACCCCTTTTTTGAAAATAAAACACCCCTTTTTTGAAAATAAAACACCCCTTTTTTGAAAATAAAACACCCCTTTTTTGAAAATAAAACACCCCTTTTTTGAAAATAAAACACCCCTTTTTTGAAAATAAAACACCCCTTTTTTGAAAATAAAACCCATTTTTTGAAAATAAAACACCCCTATTTTGAAAATAAAACACCCCTTTTTCAAGAAATAACACCAGTTTTTTGAAAATAAAACACCCCATTTTGAAAATAAAACACCCCTTTTTTGAAAATAAAACACCCCTTTTTTCAAGATATAACACCAGTTTTTTGAAAATAAAACACCCCATTTTGAAAATAAAAGACCCCTTTTTTGAAAATAAAACACCCCCTTTTTTGAAAATAAAACACCCCTTTTTTGAAAATAAAACACCCCTTTTTTGAAAATAAAACACCCCTTTTTTTAAAATAAAACACCCTTTTTTTAAAATAAAACACCCTTTTTTGAAAATAAAACACCCCTTTTTGAAAATAAAACACCCCTTTTTTGAAAATAAAACACCCCTTTTTTAAAATAAAACACCCTTTTTTAAAATAAAACACCCTTTTTTGAAAATAAAACACCCCTTTTTGAAAATAAAACACCCCTTTTTTGAAAATAAAACACCCCTTTTTTGAAAATAAAACACCCCTTTTTTGAAAATAAAACACCCCTTTTTTGAAAATAAAACACCCCTTTTTGAAAATAAAACACCCCTCTTTTGAAAATAAAACACCCCTTTTTTGAAAATATAACACCCCTTTTTTGAATATATAACACCCCTTTTTGAAAATAAAACCTCTTTTGAAAATAAAACACCCCTTTTTTGAAAATAAAACACCCCTTTTTGAAAATAAAACACCCCTTTTTTGAAAATATAACACCCCTTTTTTGAAAATATAACACCCCTTTTTTGAAAATAAAACAGCCCTTTTTGAAAATAAAACACCTTTTTTGAAAATAAAACACCCCTTTTTTGAAAATAAAACACCCGTTTGAAAATAAAACACCCCTTTTGTGAAAATAAAACACCCCTTTTGTGAAAATAATACACCCCTTTTTTGAAAATAAAACATCCCTTTTTTGAAAATAAAACACCACTTTTTTTTGAAAATAAAACATCCCTTTTTTCAAAATATAACACCAGTTTTTTTGAAAATAAAACACCCCTTTTTTGAAAATAAAACACCCCTTTTTTGAAAATAAAACACCCCTTTTTTGAAAATAAAACACCCCTTTTTTTAAAATAAACACCCCTTTTTTGAAAATAAAACACCCCTTTTTTGAAAAAAAAACACCCCTTTTTTGAAAATAAAACGCCCCTTTTTTGAAAATAAAACACCCCTTTTTTGAAAATAAAACACCCCTTTTTTGAAAATATAACACCCCTTTTTTGAAAATATAACACCCCTTTTTGAAAATAAAACACCTTTTTTGAAAATAAAACACCCCTTTTTTGAAAATAAAACACCCCTTTTTTGAAAATATAACACCCCTTTTTTGAATATATAACACCCCTTTTTGAAAATAAAACCTTTTTTGAAAATAAAACACCCCTTTTTTGAAAATAAAACACCCCTTTTTGAAAATAAAACACCCCTTTTTTGAAAATATAACACCCCTTTTTTGAAAATAAAACACCCCTTTTTGAAAATAAAACACCTTTTTTGAAAATAAAACACCCCTTTTTTGAAAATAAAACACCCGTTTGAAAATAAAACACCCCTTTTGTGAAAATAAAACACCCCTTTTGTGAAAATAAAACACCCCTTTTTTGAAAATAAAACATCCCTTTTTTGAAAATAAAACACCACTTTTTTTTGAAAATAAAACATCCCTTTTTTCAAAATATAACACCAGTTTTTTTGAAAATAAAACACCCCTTTTTTGAAAATAAAACACCCCTTTTTTGAAAATAAAACACCCCTTTTTTGAAAATAAACACCCCTTTTTTGAAAATAAAACACCCCTTTTTTGAAAAAAAACACCCCTTTTCTGAAAATAAAACGCCCCTTTTTTGAAAATAAAACACCCCTTTTTTGAAAATAAAACCCCTTTTTTGAAAATATAACACCCCTTTTTTGAAAATATAACACCCCTTTTTGAAAATAAAACACCTTTTTTGAAAATAAAACACCTTTTTTGAAAATAAAACACCTTTTTTGAAAATAAAACACCTTTTTTGAAAATAAAACACCCCTTTTTTGAAAATAAAACACCCCTTTTTTGAAAATAAAACACCCCTTTTTTGAAAATAAAACGCCCCTTTTTTGAAAATAAAACACCCCTTTTTGAAAATAAAACACCCCTTTTTTGAAAATAAAACACCCCTTTTTTGAAAATAAAACACCCTTTTTTGAAAATAAAGCACCCCTTTTTTGAAAATAAAACACCCCTTTTTTGAAAATAAAACACCCCTTTTTTGAAAATAAAACACCCCTTTTTTGAAAATAAAACACCCCTTTTTTGAAAATAAAACACCCCTTTTTTGAAAATAAAACACCCCTTTTTTGAAAATAAAACACCCGTTTTTTGAAAATAAAACATCCCTTTATTGTAAATAAAACACCCCTTTTTTGAAAATAAAACACCCCTTTTTTGAAAATAAAACACCCCTTTTTTGAAAATAAAACACCCCTTTTTTGAAAATAAAACACCCCTTTTTTGAAAATAAAACACCCCTTTTTTGAAAATAAAACACCCCTTTTTTGAAAATAAAACACCCCTTTTTTGAAAATATAACACCCCTTTTTTGAAAATATAACACCCCTTTTTTGAAAATAAAACACCCCTTTTTGAAAATAAAACATCAATTTTTTGAAAATAAAACACCCCTTTTTTGAAAATAAAACACCCCTTTTTTGAAAATAAAACAACCCTTTTTTGAAAGTAAAATACCCCTTTTTTGAATACGTTGATAGTAGTTAACAAAAACGATACTTGATATCAAATTGTCATTTTATTATAATAAAAATGAGCTCGCAGCGGGATTTGAAATCGCGTTTTTTGGAATTTTTCGTAAGGGGTACCCTTTGCGTCTTTTTTTGGTTTTTTTTTTTTTTCGTAAGGAATTTTGGATTTTCTTGGAATTTCTTTTTGAGTGATTTTTTGGCTAGATCCTTGGAAAATAACCACCACCCCTCCTTGGAAAACACAACCACCCTTGCAAAATACAAACATGCTTGCAAATAAAAACACGTTTTGAACATAAAACCACGCTTTGAAAATTAATCATCCTTTGAAATTAAAACACCCTTAATTTTGAAATTTCTAGAATTTTTCGTGGGTAGAGTATTTTGCGGCTCTATACCAGTCTGTGAAATAAGACAAGTCCACAAATCAAAAACCAGTTTATTAATTACTTGGGCCACTTTATAATCTGAGAGTCACTGGCCCTTGGGACTAGTGTATTAATTATAACAATTCATAAAAAATATAGACGGGATCAGTTAAATATATTCATTTCGACTCCAGTTATACGTTATTAAGTATACACCCTTAGTAGTAGTCAACTATAACCGATGCTTACTCCGTTTGAGTCCCCGACTCCCCTCTCTAAGTCTCCCTCTATATGATCGGTTCATTAGTCCCAGCCTTACAATCCTAATTCTCTCTACTGAAAGTGGGACCAGTAGAATGAAAAATAAGGTCACTGGTCCTAAGGACTAGTTTAATTATTCGAGACACCAGGGTCCACTGGCCTAAGCTTATTTCGAAGACTGCGAGTCTATCCCCTTAATTATAAGTATGACAAAACCTGATCCTTTAAAAGTATTTATGTAGCCCCTGTTATGGTCCTGTCAAAATTTCACGAAGGCTATATGGCTACTTCAGCCCAGCTTTAGCGCCGCCACTGCAATTCGGTTTTTAATACCATCAAATATATTAGAAAAACGAAAGTTAGGTTTAAACAACACCTGATGCCTGGACCACGGGATATGGGTTCCGGTACTGCTTTGCCCTCTTTCACTAAATGAAAAATCGTTCTAAGGTGTAATCCCTTTGGAAAATTACTCTATCATAGCACAGTCCTTAGCAGATAAAGCTTGGGAATCGGATCACGCGACGTTTTGAAATAAAGAAAAGAAAAATCAACCGCTAATCCGCCTATAGATGGACTCCGCCTTCGAAATTAAATTCTTCAAGCCTGGGATATCTTTATCGGAAATATACTTTAAACAAATGACTAATGACTAACTATAATATCGGTAATATCATCAAATTCCATCTCAATTTGGCGTCAGACGCCAAGCTATCGCTCCCTTTTATCTAAGAGTCAACTAATTGTCGAAATCAGTAGTAGCGTAGTGAGAACACGAGGTGCAACCTGACTATGGAAAGAATTTCAAATCTGGAATACGAATCATGAGAACGAGGGAGTAATTAACGTCTTAATAAATGTAAAAAGCGAGCGTTGACAACTAAATAAGTGCCTTTCTTGAAAAAGTACGCCTCCTATTTCTTACGGGGACAACCTATAAATTCGAAACAAGCCGGGAGATAACTGGATTTATAACCGTTTTACTCTAGCAATCTTCAAAAGACCAAGAAGTAAATATCAAAAGCCATATTTTGTTGAAAAAACAGTAATACAGAAATAAAAAAGTTCCTTCTTCCAGTCAAATATTTTTTACTCCGCTAAATTACTTCAAAATTAAGGTTTAAAGTCGGCGTTTTACAACCACCCCCTTTGACTTATTTAAATCGCGTGTAAGAATGAGGATACCAGCCAACCAGAATTTTACAGAAAAATCTCAGTACGTGTGTTGTTAGATATCGCCACGGTCGATCTCCAAAAGGCTTCCAAAAAAAAAAATTTCTTCAAATTTATATCAATTTTTTATAGGAAATGTGGCGCCACCTCTTGGGGGCTTGCCTCTTGTATATAAAATCTTGCAAAAAGACAAGGTATGATTGGCTCGTATCCCTTTCTCTCCAAGCAAGATTCAAAATGTCGGTCGAACTGTATACAAGTTAGGAGTTTAAAAGTACTTATTTAATACAGTTTTTTCATAATTTAACTCTAAAATACTTTTTTGAACTAAATATCATATTTTATGTTTTAAAAAAAATCTAAATATTAACCTTCGGGCTCACTTTAAACCATTCTAACTGAATTAAAATATAAGCAAACGATGGACAATACCTAAATGATTGGATAGTTTGGTGACGAAATATTCATAGGTGCAACTGAAATCCCAGAAAATGAGTATGTCATAACATAAAAAAGGGCTTATTTCCGCGTAGCAATTATAACGTAGTTATTTATTCTTCGAGAGCCCCGAGAGTAAAAGAAAATTCGAGACTGGTTGAATTCGCGTTTAATGGGACGCCGACATTCTAACGCCTAATAAAAGGACCTTAAATTAAAGACCGCCATAGGACCAAAAAAATGTTCATTTCTTTGGCGAATTATTATTGTAGCGCGCGATGTCGAAGGCTCCTTATTAAGTTTTGATTAATGGTAAAGTTAAGGACGTCCCAAACGCGCCTGCCCCACGGCCTACCAAACATAGCAATGAACAGTATGAGGGAGACCGCTATAGCCAGGCAATGAGCTTTTGGTATTCAAAACGAATATAATCGAGAAATCGGAAAAAATATCTTGATCAATTCCGCAGCAGCGAGTCGCGCGACGCATTTTCTCGCCAATATCGAGGCTAGAGGAGGAAACATTCTATCATGTCGCCATAAAGATTAAATGAAAATACCTATAATTATATAGTCGAAACTAAATAGTCTCAACATATGACCACAGGTAAATCATGCCTAAAGTTTACAACAACGCATTTTATGATAGGTATGTGGTTCTTAAAGTTTTTTCGTCAAAGCTTTCGCCCGAGGAGAGAGGAAAAAATTCCAAAAACTCTTAACGGTCGAGATACGGAAATCGAAATTGCCCTCTCTAGCGGTTGAGATTGGAACTAAGTAGGTGGTGCTAACATCGCGCCGAACTCTCTAGACCTTTATGGGTTTGAAAATGTATCGACGGAAAACAACTCTCCCCTCTCTCTCTCGCGAAACGAAGGAGCCATCGTGATTTTAAGTCTGATTTACTCTAGAAAGAATATACTGGGCCTGGCTCCCTTTCTGTACAAATTTCGGAATACTTAGGGTGAAACCATGGACTGAGAAAATCGAACTCACTTCATTGTCACTTAAGTATGTCGTCTTTTAAACTTGAAGGATAATTTACTTGTGATATGCCTATTTTCGTTTTTAATCCTAAGTATAGGAAAACATCATTAAACGTGATTGACCCGTTCGTGTGACTGGTTTATTTCAATTAATTACTACAACAATCCAGTACTAGCGTATTTAGAATTTAGAGGGTAACACTCATAAATCAAAAAGAAACCGAACATTTAAACTCAGAAGAATATTTAAACAGTCCAAATCAATTAAAAATAACATGTTATTAGAATCCAGTATCCATTTAAAGACTGTTCGGATTTAATTTTGCTTAGTAGGATATTGAAATATAACTCATAAAGAGAAACAATACCTTCAAAACTGAGCTAAGAATCTTCAAAAAAGTTTAAATTTAAGTTTGGCTCATTTAATTTATTTATTTTTAATATTTTCACATACTTAAGAATTCCGCTGTGACGTCAAACGCGGAACTTCAAGTTCCAATAAAGAAAGAGCAGATTTGAACATCAACAGAAATCTGTAATTAAAAATTAAAGTTCAATAAGAAAAAAGGATTAAAAAATCAAATTAGCTTTACTACTTGTAACAATTAACAAAGTTTTTATTGTTAGTTAACCTTTTCAGAAGATAAATCCATTTCTGGGATAATTCTCCACACTTGACCCCAAAAGTTTTTAATTTGACCTTTCAAAAACCATTTTAGAGTCACTAATAAATAGAATTAACAAAGTTGTAGAGAAGCTTGACTCGATCGTACATGGATGGCGACAGAGGTCTTAAGGTAAGTTTTCTTCTCAAAAGACTAATCCGGAAAAAATTGAGCGTTAGGGGAGAAAATCTCAAATCATATATGATTATCCGATCTAGTAGATTATTTATAACACTGAAAAAATAGGGTTACTTTGAAGGTAAATTAAACGTTAATGATATTTTTTTTAAATGTCTCTCGGGAAAGTAGAAAATCGTGGCGAAACTTATAGTTTATAAAACGTATCTATTTCTTCAATTCGAGAAAAATTTCTAAATCAAAGCTTAAACTTAAACCTACATCTTTAAATTATCACCAAGATGTCGCTCGGACTCTATGACGTTACTTCGATAGGGCCTCGTGTAATTGGCTCTTAGCTCTGATTGGCCCCTTGGCAACAGTGGCAAAATCAAACACATACCTAAGCCTAACTCAGTTTTAAATAATTTTAATCGAAATGGTTTATGTGAAAAAATTCAGCAAAATATATTTAATTGCAAGGAATTATATAAAACATTAAAATGGGTATCAATTTTTCACCTAATAATCTTCCTTTTAAAGTTAATTTTAAAATTAAATGGAACTGCAATTAAAAATGATGCTAGAGGAAGTCTCTAGTTTCTATATCAAGTAAAGAAATAGTTCTGATTGCCCTAGAAGCCATGAAAATCGTGTCGAAAGTAGGGCCCAGAGAAAAATTGAGTACGGCTTTACCTTATATCCAACTTATTGGAGGTAACGTTCCTTCGCTCAGTTTAATTTTACCTACTTAAAAATAAATGTTTCATCACACAATTTTGATTCTTCTTTGAACCACCAGAGTATTTACACATTTTACAATCGTCTATTAACGATCTTTCTGGAAATATTACCCAATTTCCACTTGTTGTAACAGGGTCACTTTCAGAAGAAGAATCGAATCAGAACGCGTGAAAATAATTAAAGCTAGTCAATTTTCCAAATCTATTTCTTTTGTTAAAAGGCTCTATCTTTTAGGCATCTAAGCTACGAGGTGTTAAGGGTAATAAATTTGAACGTGATTGTCATCTTGACAAATCCAAATGGTTTCCTCTAAATTATTTTTGGTACCTCATCATCGAATGGAGATTTTGAACACTGGCTTAAATTGTCGGCATAATTTATGTCTAAAAAGCTGTAAAACATCTTGTTGAAGAAATGCCATTAAAATCTAATGGTTGTTTACAATTGAAAAGTCGGAAATTTATCAATTTCAAGGTTTTAAAGGGAGAAAGCAATTAACCTAAGAACAAGTGATTTTCGATCGATTTCTTATTGTTTAAATAGGCCTAATCCACTAGTGAAAATATTTACGAACAAATAAACTAGAAATAAATTTAAAACTTACCAGGAAAAAAGGCCTAACGGGATTCATGGAGATCCTGATTTCCTCACGTGTAAGTTTTAGCGACCAATCGAACGCGAGTGTAAGTCTCTTGGAGACTTATTTAGGCCTATTTAAACGATAAGGAATCGAAAATTAGGTTGCATTCTCCCTTTAAATATAAAATAACGCGATTATATCAATGTATATCAATTTATTATATCAAAATATTCGTTATTTGTCCCACTATTGTCGCTTGATAACGAGATCAGTTTTTATTGAATCTCTTTATAAGTCAATAATAAAATATGGGGTGGAAGGAGGTATTTGAAGTCAAAGACTTGGCAAACCGACTTGTCTGGTTGTTTTTATGGCTTGTCTGTCTCTTTTTACCTTTTATAATATGGAGCTTTAGTGGGAAAATACCATTGACCAATCACGTCTTCGGCTTCAAAGAATTTTTTTAGTAAAATTTTAATTTAATTGACTGTTTTAATATCAAACATCGCGTGAGTTTAAGTAGACACGCAACCTGAATCGATTGAATCTGTCGAAAACTTACGAATTTACTCTTCAGAAGTAGAAAAAATAAACGAGGTGGTTTTTACATACGCGTGACGTCTTTTTTTTATTTTTTATTATTATTTTTTTTTTTTTTTTGGATATTTTTGAGAACTTCGGTTAAGTACTCCCATATAATCGGTTTACGTCCAACAATTAGAAATCTTCTTTGGGTGTGTTCCGATTTCGCCCAAATATTTCGCCCAAAATTATCTATTCCCATTTCGCCCAATTGTTAGGTTAGGTAGGGTTAGGTTAGATTATTTGAGATTGGGCGAAATGGGAATTGGGTCAAATGTTTTGGGCGAAATGGGGGTAAACCCTTCTTTGGTCTGAATTCGATGAAATAGACCAAATGAAACAAGATGGTCAAGCCCATAGAATAGCTAGACCCATGACATAGTAAAAGAGGCTGAAAAGAATTATGCTATAGCAGGGGCTTGTTATGCATGCATAAACGCTCTTTGAACAATTTGAATGGCGTTTCTAGATCCCTTTAAACACGAAGTTTTTCAAATCATGTTTTTCAAATCATGTTTTTCAAATCATGTTTTTCAAATCATGTTTTTCAAATCATGTTTTTCAAATCATGTTTTTCAAATCATGTTTTTCAAATCATGTTTTTCAAATCATGTTTTTCAAATCATGTTTTTCAAATCATGTTTTTCAAATCATGTTTTTCAAATCATGTTTTTCAAATCATGTTTTTCAAATCATGTTTTTCAAATCATGTTTTTCAAATCATGTTTTTCAAATCATGTTTTTCAAATCATGTTTTTCAAATCATGTTTTTCAAATCATGTTTTTCAAATCATGTTTTTCAAATCATGTTTTTCAAATCATGTTTTTCAAATCATGTTTTTCAAATCATGTTTTTCAAATCATGTTTTTCAAATCATGTTTTTCAAATCATGTTTTTCAAATCATGTTTTTCAAATCATGTTTTTCAAATCATGTTTTTCAAATCATGTTTTTCAAATCATGTTTTTCAAATCATGTTTTTCAAATCATGTTTTTCAAATCATGTTTTTCAAATCATGTTTTTCAAATCATGTTTTTCAAATCATGTTTTTCAAATCATGTTTTTCAAATCATGTTTTTCAAATCATGTTTTTCAAATCATGTTTTTCAAATCATGTTTTTCAAATCATGTTTTTCAAATCATGTTTTTCAAATCATGTTTTTCAAATCATGTTTTTCAAATCATGTTTTTCAAATCATGTTTTTCAAATCATGTTTTTCAAATCATGTTTTTCAAATCATGTTTTTCAAATCATGTTTTTCAAATCATGTTTTTCAAATCATGTTTTTCAAATCAAATATTTTATTTCTGACATACTCAAACCCAACACGCATAAGCTCCCTTATTATCTCGTTCGCGACGACTTGTTTGTTGTTTTTGAGTTTTCATTACTGACAGACTAGAACCGAAACCTTCATAAGCTACCTTTTATCTCGTTCTCGACGACCCTTTATTAACAACGACTTGTTTTCTGTATTGTATATCTATGAAGATATAAGGAGTTTTTCGCTAAAGTTTAACCAATTACCCGTGGTAACGAGGATGAGCGTCCAACTCTCGATCGTAAAGCTATGAAGCTTCGAGCGCGACGCGGTTTTTTCCGAAATTCGGGAGACCACTTGGTGGAAAATCGATATCTTAAAAAAAATAGATATTTTAAATTTGTCTGGGACATCACGTATTGACGTCTGGTGGATAAGAAACGAATGTTTTTTCGATACGATGACGTTTTTCGTCATTTCTGGGACACCGACTTCAGACTTCAGACTTCAGACTTCAGACTTCAGACTTCAGACTTCAGACTTCTGACTTCAGACTTCAGACTACCAGCACGACTCAAAACACTAGCTAGAACCTATACAAGTATAGGGTCTAGCTAAAAACCTGAACAGCTAATATTATAAAAGAACTTGTGGTCGAGACATCTTGTTCTAATGTTGCTAACTACATCACGAAATCACGCGGCGTTAAGGTTATACAGGGCAGTTATTTCCGTTTTCATAAAACGCTCAGAAGTCACTCGGGAGAGACTTGACCTTGAGAGCTGACACGGATATAGAAAAAATTAGCTTAAGAAATGCTCGGTGCTCACGGGCGCTATGAGCTTTAAAAGCTTTGACGTAGCTGATGACGTCGACGGCAACATTCCCTAAGTAAGCTCCTCCTCTTTTAGGATAGCAAGTATAGATTTGAAAAGGCGGTTTTATATTTTATATCATTCAAGTTGAGTTTTGTGGATTATCGCACCTGATGAAAAAACATAGGGCGGTTTAACACGGGGGAACCCCCCTAACGATTTTGATGAAATTTTGCACAGACGATCTACAGTATACCCTTAGCTAAGAACCCGTGCAAAGCTTTAGACAATTTTAACGCTTCGTTTGGGAGATTTTCAAGTACTTTTCACATCTACAATTCATTTTCAATGGGATATTGGCACCATTAACTCATCTAGGGATACGGAGATGATCCTTGCCGAGCATGTTAACCGCGTTATAAGGAAGAAGTTTGTATAGTTTTATCAAATTCCTTAGGCGCGTTTTACACGAATCGCTAGATGATTAATGGTGCCAATGTCCCATTGAAAATACATGGTAGATGTGAAAAGTACTTGAACCTATATTTCCTAAACGAAACGTTAAAATTGTTCAATACTTTGCACGGGTTCTTACCTCGGCAAATATTTTCATTTGGTTTATATTTGTTCGAATTCGAAAAGAATTTTACGGTTTAAACGATTTTTGCTCAAATTGAAAGATTTTTTTCCGTCGCGTACTCTTTCCACATATCTCAATCTATCTACAGTCTGACGCGACTAACCCTCGATTTAGATTTGTATTTTCGAAACGTTTTTCAAAACTTGAACGGCTTCCATTTTTTTTTTATTATTATTAATGAGAAGAGGAGTGGAACTAAGAACGTTTGGCCAGGCATTGACAGCGGCGGCCCGGGGCAGCTGCCTTCCGTCATATTTGTTGGAAAATTGTGATAAATCCGACTATTTTCGCATACAGAGGACGTTTTTTGATGCCCAAAAGGGGTGGATTTTCAAGAAGTTAGGCGCGATTCTTATCAGAGATTGTGGCTCCATTTTCTGACGTTGTTCCGCCACCAAGAACGCGGGTCATATTCGGCAAAACTTAAAATGCGACTGCACGCTTTGTCCTTAATCTATACGGACTCTTTAATTTAAAAATGGCCCACTGCTCGGTGGCCAACGAATCTCATCGTACCCCTTTTTCTCAGTTACTGTCTCAACAATGCCGGAGGTCGTTACGACAATCATCTATCATCTAAAACGTCATTTTCTTTGTTCGATTGATACCCCTTTAAAACAAGAGTACATCGGACACGTTTATGAAATGGTTAGAAACATTTCGATATTATTATTAACTACTTGTTTTTATAAAAGAACCGCTACTTCATGGAGTATTATTTACTTAATTTAAAATATTTCCGGGAGCTTTCAGACCGTTTTCCTTTCTAAGTCGTTGTAACTACTAGTTTAATCTATACAAAATTTTTCGTTGATTACATTTGCTTCACCTTGTGTAGTATTGCTCGTGTCCTTTTAAGTTATTTTTTAAACTTAAATCATCCCCACCCGTTTATGTTTATCGCTTCGTCATCTAAATTTAGCCTCTCTCTACCCCTAATATCACAGGTAAATCATGCTTCAAGTTTATAAAAAGGCATTTTATGATTGGTATGTGGTTCTGAAAGTTTTGTCGTCAGAGCTTTCGCCCGAGGAAAGAGGAAAAAATCCAAAAACTCGAAACGGTCGAGATTCGGAATTCCCCTCTCTAAGAGTCTCTAGCGGTTGAGATTGGAACTAAGTAGGCTGTGCTAATATTGCCCAGCACTTTCTAGACGTTTTCGGGGATGAAACTGTATCGACGGGAAACGACTCTCTCCTCTCTTTCGCGGAACGAAGGAGCGTGTCTCGCCCGGCCGTCGTGATTTCGAGTCGGATTTACTTTAGAAAGAATATACTGGGCCTGGTTGCCTTTCTGTACAAATTTGGCAATACTTAGGGTGAAACCATGAACTGAGAAAATCGGACTCAATTCATTGTCACCCGCAGTATGTCGTCTTATAAACTTGAAGGATGATTCTTTGAAATTTCGTTTACATTATAATGCTATTCAGGACAGGAGACATTAATTTCCTTCCACAGTTATGCTCTTTGGGTTATAGTAATTGTCCACTTCACTAAGCTTTATGTCCTATTATTTACCCATTATGATAGAAATAAAGAACAACCCACGAGTTAAAGAAATCTTAATAATCTAATGGAATAATTAACGGAAATAGATCGAATGGACAAAGGTCGTCTGGGCAGTAGCTAAAAAAAATGTTTGTGGCGCTCTCTAACATAACAAAATGAGACTCGTTTTGGGCCCCTACACCTTATGTCACGTTCGGGGCGGCCGCCCAGGTCTAGCTACGGCCCTGAGGGTCGCCAGTAAAGATTAAAATAAGAGACGGCGAGGCGGAACAAATTCTTTAGAGGGCCTAAAATTTATGGTACAGGCATTTTTGCCTTCGCGAATGTAATTCGGCCATGATGCGGTCGGCTCATATTAATCTCAACCCTGGGAATGTCGTTTACATATAATTAAAAGTAGCGTTAAGGATTTCTTTAAAACTTTTGAAAAAAGTTCGATCGTAATTCATGTTACATTTTTTTTTTTTTTTTTCGAAGTTTGTATTTTAAATTAGAAAAGTATTGTAGGGGTGACAGAGTCGAGTGATTTCTTTCGAGTATCACGAGGCGAACTAGTGGTAATGATACACTTAAAGAAAGTAAGGAACTAAATTCGTGTACGAAGACGATATAATACTAACATATATCGAGCAAAATATGAAAGATTAAGTGGCAAAAGTAGGAACTATAAGGAAACCACGTGGGCGTCTATATTCTATCCATAACATGAGTCTGTCCTAGGTTTTGTTTGTTACTAATTTTGATTCTAGTGTTTGCCGTTAGAGGATGCTTATGAACGCCACGTTTCGTTATTCATCTTTATCTATTAAGATAGTCCTAGGTTAAGCCTTGTTGATAAAAACGGGATAAATCTATCCGTCAATATAATACCAAAATCTATGGAATAAAAGCCAAGCTTTAGCTATTAGACGCTAATTACAGTGAAATATGTTTTGAACTTCATTTGGTAATTTAACTAAGCTACGGGGAAGGTTAAAGTGAGGCTGTTACGGATTTTTCATGACCTCAAAATGGAAATAGAGTATCATTTTCGGAAAAATCGTTAAAAAATTATTCAAAATATATAATCACATATCATAGAAAATTACAGGGTTGCCACAGTTTTTTCAGATTCAAATTCCCTGACTTTTCCAGGTTTTTCCCTGACCTTTTCCAACGATTTTCCCTGACCGGTTCAGCTAATTCTAATTAGTCTGTATTTTCCTCGGCCGATATATTTTTCATAAAAAGCGCTACAAATTTTGCAATTGTGTTCGCCAAACTTTTTGCACGCATATTTTTGTTCTAATCTATACAACTGTCACAGTCAGCTTAAAAGCTTTTCCGCAGATAATTATTGTAATTTTCTGGCTTCTTGAAAGATTTTTAAATTCCCTGACTTTTCCCTGACTTTTTAAAATATTTTAAAATTCCCTGACTTTTCCCTGACTTTTTAAAATATTTTAAAATTCCCTGACTTTTCCCTGACTTTTTAAAATATTTTAAAATTCCCTGACTTTTCCCTGACTTTTTTGGTTCATTTTCAAATTCCCTGACTTTTCCCTGTTTTCCCTGACCTGTGGCGACCCTGAAAAATATTACCGCCAGAGTAAAAAATAATTATTTTATAATCGCCTAACTTTTTTTCGAAATTTTTAAAATAAAATTTCACCGCATTAATACGTCATCAAAGTGGTCGCGTGACTATTGTAGAGACTACAGCCGATTCTTGCGCGATCTGCCATTAGTGATAAGGTCAAAAAAATTAATTTTTGACATTATTTTGAGGTTTCTTAATAACGCCTCAGCTCAGAGCTATAAAATTTTGAATATGGCGCTTTAATAGTATATTTATGATTAAACTACAAAAAAATGGTGATAGCCTCACTTTAATCAAACTGGTTCCGCAAGCACTTTTTTCAAAATTAACTTTATCATTGCCTGGTGCATATTTGGCGGGCAATCATTTTAAAATGAGGTGCCACCCCCTCTACCCATAATCCCCTCCCTTAGTATCCTTCCAAAATATTTCAAGAAGATTAAGATCTTTAGTTGGGTTTTTTGGGTCCGAAAAATAAATTGTTTGAGGTGACGTTAATTATTATACCCTAATCTCAATCTTAGGAGCTTGTTCTTTTTTCTTTTATTACCACAGCGGTAAAATAACGAAACATTTTCAACATTAACGAAATAAATTAATCCTTAATGGATATACAATTTTGGAATAGTAATTTTTCGTCGCCACTATCTCCAGAAAAAAAAAAAAAAAAAAAAATTAAAACTTCTTAAAGTTGAGGTTGATTGTATTCTGATTATATTGTCGGGGTTAAGTTAGACCTTTCATTCAACTCGTACGTGTACTACCAGAAGCCGATTAACCCGCCTTTGAAGTATATTAGTCTAATGTTCATATAGCGCCCTTCTCTGATGGGGTAAAAGCTCCTATTTTACGGGCTGGGAGGGGACCAAATTTATACCCCCTTCTCTTCGGAAAATTGCAAATATTCTCTCTCTTATTGGGGAGGGCCTTAAAAAGGATGCCCGTGATTTATTCCCAGATAATCATGTATGTAGAAAATTCCTGAGCTCTACCATTCCCACGCGTTCGATACAAGCGGAATTCGCCTGACTCTTCCAGTATATAAACGTAACTTATCCAACTGCCTCAAGTTTTTCAATTGTGCAAACTTCTCTTGAACTTAGAAACGCGCAGTTGGTGAGACCGTGAGAACCATCTGTCGTTTTTTTTTTTTTTTTTTTTTGTGGGTAAAAAAAAGAAACTCATTGTATTCACTTTTCACGGAATCGAATGAAATAAACCCTTGGCCAAGGAACTCCACCCACAAACAATTTTCCATATATGACTACTATTGGCGTGACAGTCGAACCTTGACCCCGCTCCAAAAATATTTAGCGTAAGGAGGCGTACAAATCGAGATTTTTGAAACTTTCCCCTTCTCTCACGAACAAACAAGACCCGGGAGTTAATAGACTTCAAAGGAGGTTTCATCCGCTTCTGCGTGTACTTATATCTACCTTCTACGATACATTGGCTGTACTGTACAGTACGCGAACCCGTTACTTGATTAACCCGTCCAACAACTGAATAGCTAAATTAAAAATCGGTGATAAAATAGTATTAAATTATTTATTAAATCTTTGGAGAAATTATAATGAAATGATTTGGTAACATGGGCCTTCTAAATATACTTATCAGTGCATATTAGGTTAATAGGTTAGATATAGTCACCGCGCATACAAGGTGACAAACGAACAAATTGAAAGAAATATAATTAATAAAGCGGTTAACCCCAAAATTACTCTGCCCGCGGTTTCCCTTATATATTATTATTGCAAAACCATTAATTTACGAAAGAAGGCACGTTCATCGATTAATTATTAATCAGTTTCAATTAATTACACCCAAAGTGTCAAATTTAAAGTGAAAACGTTTGGCATATACAATAAATACACCCATGGCTAAAAAAAGTGAAGAAATAGGTTCCTAAACGTTAATTTGAGCTATGAATCGAAACAATGGGCGAAGGTATTGAAGGTAAACGTTATCACCCCTAAACCTTTTACTCTTTCTCGTCCGTGAAGGTTGCCATTGAGAAATGTATCGAGTGGTATATGACCCAAGTCCATAATAGAAACCACACAGTAGCATAGACCTTTGCTGGACTTTTGTTAGCATATATTTAAGAGATGCGTTCAACAAACCGAAAATGGTAAGTTATGATGCAATAATCTTTAGAGTGTCGAGAGAAAAATACCCGTAATATCTTTTTGCTTATAAAGCGTGGGAACTAATCCCCCCCCCCCCCCCAAAAAAAAAACTTTAAGGCTGCCATGGATTTTTCATAGACTCAAAATGGAAACCGAGTAGCATTTCCGTTAGGATCGTTAAAAAATTTACAAATTTATTTAAACTTATTTTATAGTCGCCATTTTCGAAATTTTTTAATAAAAATTCCCCGCAATAGTAAGTCATCACTATGGTCGTGCGGCTATAGTAAAGCCTAGTCCATTGATGAGCATGCTTCACGGAATTTAGTACAGTGGAAGGCTTGCGAAGCGCTTCACGCTTAGTGCTTCGTTTGCCTTCCACGGTACTACACTCGGCGAAGCATGCCCATCATTGGAGCCTACAGTTGATCCTCGCGCGTTCTGTCACACGTGATAAGGTCATTTTCGCGCGGTCTTTTTCGTAAAAGTACTTTCTCGAGAAAGTAAAGTACATTTGGTATGCAAATTAGCGTTAATTACGTTCCAGAAAAACTACATATATTGAAAAAAAAAAAAATAATCCATACATTTTTTACATTTTAATTTTGAAGTTTATTGAGAACGCTTCAACCAGGAGTTATAAGATTTTGAGTATGGCGTTTTAAAAGTGTAATAAAACTAAAAATGTAATCCATAGGCATTCGTAAAAAATGGTGACAGCCTCACTTTAAGTTGGTGAAAAGATGGAAGTTTGAAAAAGTAAGATTTAATCCAAAATGATTAAAAAATAATTATAAACTAATAGGAAATTATAGAAGTGTTACTGAATCATTGAAAGCCCAAAATTCATGGCGTCATCAGTTTGGTCGCGAGTCTCCCAGCTTCGTCGCGGTTTATTTTTTTCCAAGCCTTGCTTTTAAGTACCATTTGCTTTATTTTCTCTTAAATTTTTTTTACCATCAAGTGGGAGTGTTAAGGACATCCATCATTTGATCTAGTTTTAAGCCATCGGCGTTTATAATTGAGTTTCGGTGAGGAACCCAGATTTTTCTCGTTGCGTGCGTGTTTCAAAAGAATTTGATTTATTCGCGGCATTGGCGTCGGAACTCTCAAATACCTTAATATAACATAAACCCGCCGCCGAAAATTACGTTTGTCAATCTTCATTAATGAGTATCCTTTTTTTTCTCCCAATGGAAATTAGTTATTGGCGGCCCCTCTGTATTTCTTAAGGAAGACCGCGAGATGGGTTTCCAAGGGGTTTTGTCACTTTGGTTAGAGGGGTGGGATGTCAGTTTCACGCCGATACGGTCTGTTAATTTCGGCCACGATGGTGACAGCTTGACTTTACAAAATTGAAAAAATATATACATATATGTTTTTCGATTATGAAGCAATGCACGGCATTAATCACCTTCTTCCGTTCAAAAGATCACCGTTTTTCTTAATTTAATTCTGTTTTATTGATTGTTTTTTTTTTAAACGAATTTGGTTAACAGTTTCACAGCACACAGTATAAGAGTTAAAAGTGCAAACTATGTTTCTCTATAAGAAATGTATTAAACAAATCATAACCTTTCACATGGAGTTCAAGGTTTTCATTGAGCCGTGTAATAAAAGGGTGCAGACATTTTCTATTGGTTATTTTAGATCAAAGCTTTGATTTCAGCATTCAATGATAATTTTCATTGATATCGAGTTTTCAACCAAGGTTTTTGAAAATTTGCAGTGTAAAAACCATTGTTCGAAAACTTCAATTCAGACCAATAATTTCTACAGTATTGTAATTAAACTTAACTAAACGAAATACGACAATTTATTAAAGCAAAATGTGACGTTTATTGCATTAATAATAAAGTTTATTACAACAAAATTATTGAAATTTAGCGATTTCAAACAGAAACGGAACTAAAAATTAAAATTAAAATTATGTTTGTTATTAATAGATATTAAAAGTTTGGCGAGAGCGTGGCCATTTAGTAACCAATACTAGTAGTAAACTACAGTTAAATTTCACTGTTCTTTCGTTACCATTAGTAATAGTTAGCAACTCTCACCGCGGGGAGGTATGGCACTCCGTCTTCGAGAGTCGGGGCAACCAAGATGCATTTCGCTAGATTAAAACTGAAACACCACCCAAATTTCTCAAAGTTGGTAAATTACGAAGAAAAGCGTTAAAAACGATCAACTGAAATTAATACAAAACAAATCGATTTAGGCCTTGGCTTACGTTTTAAACTAAAACGAAGCGTTATATAAGAAACTATTATAAAACCTCCCCCCTTCCTCCCAAATATTCCCAATTAAAACCTTACCTAAGGACTTAAAGTGCTAGGGCGCCACAATCGTTCTTCAATTCTCAACAAGAAATAATAAATAAGAGATGTTATAATTCAACTTATCTCTATTTATCATTCCTCCATGGTCAGTGTAGATCAATTGTAAAGATTAGCCAACATTAACTACAACCAAGGAGCAATAATAGCGAGAAACGAAGGTCTCTTAGTATCTCAGTATTATTCCTCAATGGACGAAGATTAAGACCAATCTATAACGCCCTTGGTGTTAGTAAGGTTAGAATAAAATGATACGGAATCGAAAACGAGTTAACGAGATCTATTTTTGACCAACTACGATTCGCGTTACATTAAAGGCATTTGAAACAGTATTTAACACTAATCAAACGCAATTTTACCAACTTAGAAAATTTTGAAAGTTGAATCAGTTTTTAAAGGGATAATGAAAATATCATAAAGTTTTATCTTCAATTTGTAAGTCCCCTTAAAGCGAAAGGTATCTTAGATTATTATAATATCGAGGGCTTATTATTTAAATATAAATATTTAAATCTGCGCACTTTCCTTTAATTATAGCTATTATTTAATTAGTTTAATTTAAGTAGCCAGGCAATTTAAATAACGTGCGGGTTAGGCTTTTTGTAGCAGACGAAATATTAATATTAGTATCATTATTTTTATTAATTAGAAGCAATTACTTGACTTTCTACCTTAAAATAAAACTAAAGAGTATATTATTTTATTAGTTATTGAAAAAAAAAGCAACGCACTTTGCTGAAGCTTATCTAAACTAAATAAAAATGCAATGTTTTTAGTGCGAATTACGCTAAACATTTATAAGCGAGTTAAGGCCCGTTTACAAAAGAGCGGAAAGCTGAAGCGTAAACCGATGCATGGAGCAATAACAACAGGAGGCATAGGTTCATACATCGTTTAAAAATGAGATTTTGGAACTTATGCCTCCTCTTGTTATTGCTCCATGCATCGGCTTACGCTTCAGCTTTCCGCTCTTTTGTAAACGGGCCTTTAGGTTCAGTAAAAGTGGCTGCTAGCTCGGTATATTTCCATTGGTTAGTAAAGCAACGCACTGTGCCAGATGCATGAAATACTAGGCCTAATCTATTTAAAATAAAGTGCGAGCTGATTTTTTGTATTTGAAGAAATATATAAAATCTTTTAACTAACATTAAAATCTAATATAACTGAACTAAAGATTACTGCAGCTGAAAAAAAAAATATGAAAATTATTAAAAGCTGTAAAGAAAAAAAGCAATATGGTTAACGCTTAAAAATTTTAATATGAAGAAGCTGTAACGAGAAAAAAAACTTGATTATGGTTAACACTCAAAAATATTTAAATTATACATAATCAAGAAAAAAATATATACAAATCATTTAAATGCACAAAGTGCAAAACCACAGCAAACGCGAAAATTTACAGCCACGCGAAATTTAAGTCAACTTATAAACTACATGTATGTCTTACAAACTATGTTATCGGCTGAGAGAGGGAGGGGGGGGGGGGCATTAAACCTAGCACGCGGGATTATCGGTGCCTCTTTTAAACTCAGCCTTTGAGGAAAGGATTTTGTTAGTCCATCGTGTACAGTTTGAAAAAAGTAATTGAGACCAAAGACACATCATATTTGCATTGAATTATACCCATTATCACCATTTTATTCCAACCTCCAGCCCACGTAATATCAAAAACCAACCCATCATTAAAACTAGGACATCTAAGTCCTGTAGGTATTTGTTCGAACGATCTAATCTACGTATGGTAATAGCACGGTCAGAGACTCGATATTATTATCATAAGAAATTAAATCTGGACAGGCAATGGCCTCTACATCGAAATTGTTGAAAAATAAGAGTAGGAGTAGGTTTGTGTAAGTAATTCAGACCAGAAGACAACTCGAAGACGACGAGATCTTAGACTATTGGGGGGGGGGGGGGGAGTTTAAAGCCCGCTAAAGCTGGTACTTCAACCTGGCACTGTTCCAAGAGGTTTTAACGACAATAACGGTATCTCGTGTAACGGTACCAAACTGAAATAACGGTACGACTTTAAATGGTTCGAACGCGCGCTCGAAGCTTAACCATAACTCGTAGAAATCCAGTAGACACCCCGTAAAAGGATTTCGTTCGTTATGCATTTGGTTAGTCAAACGTACGCTTGTGTTGTCCGCACCAAGGTCTTGCAACCCGCATCGACCACGCGACCATAGTCAACGCTGACTGTGCAATGGCCACGAGGAATCTCTCCTCCCTGACCCAGTCCCTCACTTTACTAGGAAAGGGAATCCCCGAGACTCCTTGTCTTTTGAGGGAAACAAGATAACATTTAAAACAAGGACGGCACAGGGTAGCCTTAGTTGAGACAATCTGCGAGTTGACAAGCCTTCCAAATACAAATGCCGAGTGCGAATACTGACATAAAAACGCGAATCTTAATTGGGCAAGATAAAAAAGGCGAAAAATAAAAGTATGCTTATAAACTAATGGCTTAACCAAAAAAAAAAAAAAAAAAAAAACCAAGATCAAAGAAATATTCTTAGAATTGAGTATTTTGCAAACCTAGTATCCTTATTCATTCGAGTTTTAAACTCCGAGCCAATTAAAATGCGTCTTCAATTTGTTTATTTACTAGCAATTACACAATTTTCAGAAAAAGCTTGACGCCATAATGGCCTATACCAGGAATAATATAAGACCTTACTATCGCGACTCCTGGTAACTTGTCTTAAGAACTTATGACGCATGATCGTTATAGTACTGGTTTTAATAAATATAAGGTACTTGAAAAACAAAAGTAAATTGTCTTTAAGAGACTTGAAAGTTGTCTTTAAGAGACCTATGTCAATGGAACAAGTTCGATTGACGTCTTTAAGAGACCTTGCTTTAAAAGCAGAAAAATTAAACTAGCTAGAAGTACCAATTAATTTAAATTTAAATTAAAAATATACACTTTAGAAAAAAAAACTCGTAGCTGGCAAAAAGGAGACCACTAACATCCCTTTTGCCAAACTAGAGTTCCCTAGGCCGTGTACAGGCTAGGAGGTCTAACAGAAAATTTGTCAGTTATGTGCCTATGAACTAAAAACGCCAGAAATTAAAAGTGGTCAGGTCTTAGAGTTAATCTTAATCTTATAAATTACGATTAACTTTGATGTAGATTATAAAACAAATCTATTTCGAAAATAAACTAATTTTAATTGAGTATTAGACTAGGTTAACGTTACGGTCGAAGGTCAAGATGAATCGCCAATAAATGAAAATAATTACCATTTTATTCTAAATAAACCAAGTTCCAAATAATAGCAACATTTCGTGTCAATTCACATTGACCTTTAACCTAAACGATAACGTAATCTAACAGCGGATCGAAACGATCTCCAACTTGAACTAAATAATTGAGCTAGTAATTGGGGTGGCGTTGTTTAAAATATGTAATAAAAAACCCCGTTAACGATACCTTTAGATGGTCTAGATGATAAAGTTCACTCATAATCGGTAATCCAGATAATAGAACGCACAAGTAATTATACCAGTTGATAACACGCACAAGTAATTAATCGAGGTGATAGCACGCACAAGTAATTAATCGAGGTGATAGCACGCATAAGTAATTAGTCCAGGTGACAGACAACGCAAGTAATTAGTCCAGGTGATAGAAAACCAAAGTAATTAGTCCAGGTGACAGCAAGCACAAGTAATTCGTTCAGGTGATAGCAAACCAAAGTAATTAATACAGGTGACAGCCAACGCAAGTAAGTAGTCCAGGTGACAGCAAGCGCAAGTCATTAGAATTCACAGGACGGAAAGTCAAGAACTACTTCGCACAGAATCCATTTGGTACAGGAACCACTTTGGACAGCATAACGACATTTCATATCATCGTGCTCAATCGTATTAATCCTCGATAACGAATGAACTCCCCATAACTACACTGCAATACGACTTTATTCATTTGAGAAATCGACCTTTGGATTTAAGACCGTTAAATTTACTACGAAGAAGCTGTAGGCGAGTTCTCAAAATTAATAAAAAAAAAAAAAAAAAAAAAAAAACTATTAAGATGTAGGCCAAAAAATACAAATCATTAAAGTTTTAAATTCGGGGAGGTTTTTCTTAAGGGTCGAAAAATAAAATGTATTTGGTTGATTTTGATGTTTTATTGGAAATCTATTTATTTTGTTAACATTATTATAACAACAGTTCATAATATTTTTTATTTCATTACTATATTTATTTTTAAATAAAATACGCGTAATTTTTCTAAATTCTACATACTTTTTTAACGGCATATATTAAAACCGTCACGTGACTTGTGTTTGCTCGCACCAAAGCAAGTTTCCTAAAACACTATCTCAGTACTAAAGTGAGAGTGAAAAGGAAAATTAACTTATTTTTATCGATACTTCTAACTCAATCTCTTTTGTCATGATTTAACCTGATTTAAACATTTTAATTATGATTTAATCTGATTTAAACATTGTTAAACTGTGTACTTAAAGAGGGGATTCACCCTAATAACAAGTGATTTTTATCGGTTCCTTATCGTTTAAATAGGCCTAATCCACATATAAAAAGTTTACAAAACAATTATTAAACTATGCTAGAAATAAATTTAAAACTTACCCGGAAAATAGGCTTAACGGGATTCATGGAGATCAGCTGATTTCCACGCGTAAAAGGTCTAGCGACCAATCGAACGCGATTGTAAGTCTCGTGGAGATCTCGCGTGAACGACGGGCCTTGGCTCATTGGTCGCTAACCTTACACCATGGATGTATAAAGAACTAACGTTCATGGATATTGCACTCGTACCTTCTGTAAGGCATTTTCAGTAGATCGCGAGTTCGGATAATATCGTCCGCTAGCGACGGCGGAAGTGGGGCTCTTTTTGGGAAATTTTTGCGAAACGGATTTCCTGTTTACAAATTGTCGTCTGCACGTTCTGCAGTTTTTCAATTTCAAATGTGACGTAATGGTACACTTCCTGTCTAACGACAAACATCGTTACTAAATGGCGCCAGTGAACATGGCGCATTCTGTTCACGCGTTTTTCTAGGAGTGCAATATCCATGAATGTTAGTTCTTTATACATCCATGCTTACACGGAGGCAATTCAGGATCTCCATGAATCCCGCTAAGCCTATTTTCCGGGTAAGTTTTAAATTTATTTCTAGCATAGTTTAATAATTGTTTTTGGGAGATAGATTGCGCTTCAGTGCCATGTATCATCAATAGGCGAAAGCATAATGTGTTACACATTAATTGAACAGGCCTACGACAGATTGCCTGATGATTTCTTGGTCAAGAAGATGAACTACGTACATTAACGTCAATTTTTCCCTAATGGAGCTACTCGGTGTTAGATACTCTAAAGCTACGTTCACACTAGGGTATCCCATCTATCGCTTGGAATCATTTTATATGCCATCTGTTCACAATCATCTTCTTGAACCAAGTTCATCTGTATACGGGCTGTTGAAACCGAGGGGCCAGTCACTCAGAGTAATTTGTTTACAGGCTGTACCTTAGACTGTACTAACGCGAATACGCGTAATCTTTCAAATCTTTGCCTTTCACAGTGCTAAAATTATTACGCGTAATCCGTAATCAGTTTCCATGGAATCCTAAAGTGATTCTCCCTCGGTTGAAACAACTGGTTCCCGAAACAGAACTTTTAAGAAATCGATTAGAGAAAAAACGCTATCTTGTTCACACGACTGCATCGAAAAGTCTTGCAATAGTTTGAATTGACTCCAAGACCTAGTATGAACGTGGCCTAATAGATCTGAAGATATAACTTCTGCAGTACATTTTTTGACGAACCTGTTATAGTCTAGTTAATAATTTTGATAAAGTTTTAATTTGGTTTTCCAATTCATCGCGGGTACTTTGTTGATGCTTTGAATTGACAGCGCGTACACGCCAGAGAGAGAGGTAAATTTTACCAGATCAGTTAGTTGATAAAGATAATGTAAAAATTGGTTTCAACGCCGATCGAGCTAGCTCGAACGTGTTTTCCACCGTGGGCCATTTACTTTGGAAAAATTTTGTCATTGATTTGACGGAATGCTTTCCGAAATGATAGGGCTCCACGTTGAGAAGCTAAACTAGCTGGTGTTAAAACGCCACGTAAAAGGGCTAGTTTTGATTCGACCCTAGGGGATCACGCAATCCTTTTCCCTCGAGTAAAACCTTAATTAAAGAGCAAGTACCTAACTATTTCTTTTGTTTTTCTAAAATGCAATTGAACACTTCTAGAATCAATAATATGTTTGTAATCTCACGAATTTACCGGTGAATTCACTAAAAATCGACTTTCATATTTCCGACTTTGCATATAAGACTTTAAAAGTGAGGCTATCACGATTTTTTTCGAATTTTATACCTTTGTCGATTGACAAAGTAGAAACTTCAAAATGAAAATTCGGAAAAAAAGGGTGACAGCCTCACTTAAATACTTTCAGAAAAGAGAAACCGCACTAAAGCAACCATATATTGTGCGCAGAACCCGCAAGAATCGAACATGTGGTTAAATAGTAGATCAGCTACGACCTCACTGAAGTGGGGAAAACATTCATCCGAGTGTTCCCTGCAAAAGCGTTATCTTCCCAATTAAAATGTTTACCGATACGTGGCACTATCCCTTTAAACGAGCTCGTCTGGCTTAATAGAAACGGCTGCAAATCTAATAGGTATTTAATAAGTGGCGGCGAACGAATGGTGAAAAAATGACCGCCGGGCAACGCGCTGGCCCCAAATAAATTTAAAACCCTATCAGTCAATCATTTTTCGCCGATCTCGTCATACTCTTCGAATAATAAGTTTATATAGATTCCCCTTAATGGCTCATCTAGTATTCCGATCTAATACATTATACGAGGATTGATTCATTTACAAACTTTAAAACCGCGAACTCGGGAAGATATTTTCAAACTCGGATTTAAAAAAGATAATTTATTACTATAGTACCAAGAACGAATTGAAACCTCTAACAATCTTGAGAGATAACTTAATATAGATAAGCAACCTCACTCGATTCGGGCTTTGTCAATTTGAACTCCCATCTTTAGAAATTGAAAAAAAAAAATCGAGAGGCGGTTTTTAGATAAGCTGCTTTCATATAGGCATTGGAATCGATTTAAACCCTTTCGGGAACCAGTTTCGTACCGATTCGATTTCAAAGGCGGATAGATGAAGTTACAATAAATCGATTTATAAAGACAACGCGTGAACACGTGACGCTTAAAATGATTCCTGGAGATTCGAAGATCGGTTTGATTTTACCGTTTCAATTCGATTAAGAAATGCTAGTGTTACGTCGGTTTTATTTTGCATTTCAATATACTTCCGAAGAATATCAAAAGAAATCGGCTTTCCCAATTAGAAAAAAATCCTCCAATTTAGTGAAAAATGGTCGAAATTAGAAAACTGCAACAGAATTCAAACAAATATATCAAATGAAATATTCAATAAAGTGGATCAAAGGTATTTTAAATTTTAGTCCACTTTTGTTGAATTCAGATTAATTTATTTGGTCTTTTCGATAGAATTAAGCAGGAATTTTATAATTTGTATCCTTTTGGAAAAAATTTAAAATGTTTCCTCATTGGGAGATCCGATTTCTTTGAGTATTCTATGGTAGCACATTGAAACGAAAAGTATACCAACGTCATGCGTATGTAAGAAACAGCCTCAGAATATTTTTTCAATTTCTCGTGATTAAATTCGCGAGGCTAGCCCGATATCAATTTGACACGACCCGAATAGAGTCAGGTTGCGTGTCTACTTCATGGTACGTTATATACTAAGCCACAAGTAAATCATACAACAAGGCATATTATGATTGGTACGTGGTTCTAAAAGTTCTCAGAACCATGAACTTAGAAAATCGAACTCACTTCATCGTCACCCGCAGTATGTTGTCTTATAAACTTGAAGGATGATTTACTTGTGACTAGGCTAATATGTTACAATCGTTTGTTTTTATGGTAAAACTTTAAATGTTCAGGAATTGAAAATTAGTAGGGTAGTATAGTACCTAACGATAATGATATCTCGTCTCGCTACAAGATTTCCTGGGCCACTTAAAACTCGTTAACGCCTAGCACTGGCTAACACCGAGTCATCGCGTCGTCGTTAACGACAGCGCGTTAATGGTTTTTAAATTTAAACCACACAAGAATGTACATAGAGTGTTTAATAATGTCATTAAACGTAAGTATAAGAAATATGACGCTTGATACTCGAGCTCTTTCATTTCAAGCACACTGCAATATGTAATTACGTCAAAGCCGCGATTTTAAAAAGCGCGGACAACCTTCGATGAAATTATGTCGTTTGTAGCAAGGTGATAATTTTAAAACGGTCATTTTTAGGCGTTCGCGGTGTTAATTTCGAGATCGAGTCAGAAAGCAAATTATTTTAGAGACCAGTCCATTACGCGATGATTGGTATGATGGTAAACGCTGAGATGGATTAACGCGCAATGTAAATCCTCGTAGGCTAGAAAGTAGTCGATTCGAACTAATCATCGCGTCGCGTATTCAGAATTAAGAGTTACCTGGGTCTTTAAAATTAATTAACTTATAGGGTTATTGAAAATTGATCGTTTTCAAGTGATTAAAATGATCGATTTTCATACGATCGAAATTGAATTATGTAAAATTCAGAGAAGTTCCTGAACGTTTAAGTACGCAAACATGTCTTATTTTTAGAAGAAATTAATAAAAAACTTTATTTTCCTCTTCAACCTCCCTTTACAGTGAGGCTGTCACAGATTTTTCATGAACTCTAAATAGAAATTGTGAAGCATTTTCGCAAATATCGTTTAAAAACGACCCAAATTATATATTCATATGCTCGCGTGTCTATTGTAAAGCCTACAGTTGATTCTCGCGTATTCTGGCACAAATAAAAAGGTAGCTTTCGAGCGGTCTTTTTCATAAAAGTACTTAATCCAGAAAGTTCTACCTTTCGTATGAAAGTTATGCTTAATTAAAAACGCCTATTATAAAAATTTTATAATAGTAAATAATAATACTAAAAAATTAATCCATTCGCATTCTAAAAAAACGTTGACAACCTCCCTTTAAAAAATGTTTACATATTGGGTGAAGAGGGAAGGTGTGAATTTTTGTGAATGTTGAAATGCCCCCTTTTGGCGCGCGGTACTTAAAAGAGCATTAAGAGAATCAAATATTTTATCACGCGCATTATATGCCTATAGGTTGTGTGTTTGTTTTCGGCCTTCGATCCTCTAGGCAACTCAATTTTAAAAGAAATGTGGTATAATACGCCCCACGAAAATGGTCAGGATAACTTTGAACCGGTAAAAGTATATCAGAAATTGAGAACTCTGAAGGAACCACGGCACGCGCTTCAGCACCAAAATAATTATGTCCTTATTCCTAACTAGCGAATTTGGAAAGTTTGACCTTTTTAAATATTTTAATAATGCCAATTATTAAAATATTTTAGGGTAAAATATGTAGAGATATGACTTAGAATTTCAATTATTAATTAGTCTTGAATACTTGATTAGAAGCGATTCAAACCGACTGTAATTCTTAGAAGGCACTGACATACGAGTGTATTTAAGTTCATTAAATATAAAATAGAATATCAAAATATCAGAATTACCCGTCTAAAGATGACTGGCGAAATTCTAATCTACCTAAAAACAAAAGCCTTGACTCTCCATGTTGACACAGAACAACTTCAATCTAGTCAATCAGAATAGGAGGGTTTCATCGGCTTCTGAGTCAATTTCTATATTATCATCTACTGGGCTTTTTTGTTGTATCTATGAATTTCGTTACTTATATTTAACTGTATTGTAATTTATGTTAATCCTAACAGAGCTCCCACTACATTGTGGTGAGCCAAACCCGCTTAAAAGGGGTGGTTAATAAACTAGAAATCAATTTAAATCTTACCCAGAAAATAGGAGATCATGAATTTCTTCGCATTGATGAGTCCGCGACAAATCGAATGGTATTGAAATTCTCATGGAGATCTCGCCTTAATGAGAGCCTTCGCTCATTGGTCGATGACCCTTCAATGCGAAGAAATTCAGGATCTCCATGAACCCTGCTAAGCCTATTTTCCGGGTAAGTTTTAAATTCATTTATAGCTTACTATTTGTTTGTAATTTTTTGTACTGGTGGATTAGACGTATATTTAGAATAAAAACATTTGTTGTTAGGTTGCATTCTCCCTTTTAATGCACATAGCGGCATCGGATCCCTTCGAGTCGCTGCTTCATATAATATTATTAATACAATAAAAGTCATAAGCTACATAGACCACCCTTTAATAGTATACGGCACATATATAGTAAGATTTTCTTGAAATTTGGATAGATAGGTACATATTATGGTTTCCAGCACACGTGAAACTATAGTATTACCCTAATTTGACTAAATTATACTCGCTACACGGTATTTTAACGTTATTTGCGGTTCTAAATTGTTTAAAGCAGTATCATAATTCGTCGTAATAGTATAGCTTTAAGCGCATTTTCTCTTTGGCCCCAAAGGGCTATTTCTTTCTCGTCACGATGCTTTATTTTGTTATTCAGACATAGGGCAGTTTGGTACCGATGCTCGGGCACGCTATTAGTCTGGTCGTGTTAAGATCATTAGTTCTAAATTCAAAGACTTTCCTAAAAACATATCGTTAATCCTATGATGCAAAAGTTGTCCGAAAGAGTCCCAAGTTTATAGTTACTACGATATTGCTACTGTTTGCCCCTAGATGACGCTTATGACGACAAAATTAGGGGACTTATTTTAAAGTAATCATTATTTCTTTATATTCAGATTATCGAGAACCGCACTGCATTGTTTTCAAATTTCCTACAGTGTTTGTAGAATCCCGAAAACATTTGTCATAGCAGAGGGAATGATCACTCGCTGTTATTCAGCCCTTTGTTTTCACTAGAGCTCGGAATCGGATAATGAATAACTTCGGATATCCATTGATAACTATAGGCTATTTCATATATTTTAATCTCGGATAAATTGATTCTATCAGATGCAGGATACAAATTATCCCATGATAAAATTTTAAGCTCGATTAATTAACAAATAACGCGTTTATTCAAACGGATAACGCGAAGATAAAAATATGACTTTTCTCGAAAACAGTGTAGAATGAAATATAATAATTCTATTTTAATCTAAATTGGAAGGAACCAACTAAATTACTACATTCTAGCTTCGAGATCTCAATTTGAGTTGAAATCCGCGATTAAACTTGAGTTTCAAATGTTTCTTATCGGCGAATGAATAACTCGTATCAATTTCCTATAACAATGAGTACGATTAAAAAGTTTGCCTTACATTCAGGTATACGTTAACTCGAAAAAGAAATGGATATCTTTTTCGCGAACGGATAATATCTGATTGACATTCGCGATGGTCTTATTCAATAAACAAAAGTTATACAAAACTCCGAGCTCTAGTTTTCAGTTTCTCAAAGTGGTCAGTACATGGCGTAAACCAATGAGTCCAATGAAAGATAGGCTAAATACCTAATTGGAATATTTCTAATTGAAATTAATTACATTATTGATAGTATTTATTTCACAATATTAAATTACTGGCGATCAAAAAAGCTAATATTTAGAAATCGATTGCAATTTTTAAAGTATAATTATAATACACGTTCTGGTTTTAGTTTTATTTCGAAATTAAACACGCTTTAAAGACGGATTAATTTCGGGTTTGGAAATCTTAAATCCGGTCCTAAATTCTCTTTCCGCCTTGCTAATTTTCGTATTGGACAGGGAGCGAGGTTTAAAACCGCCTCTTTACAATTAGAGTCAGTTGAAAATTGCAACAAATCCGAAGCTTCGCTTCCCCACCTGAACCATACAATCTTATTTCGTAACATACGCTTTCGGGAAGAATTGGCGCCTTTAAATCCAATTGACGGCTTCTCCCTAGCTTCGATTCTTCTATATATTTTGGGGTGTGGTGATTTTTCGCGAGGTTTCTATATCATGAACTATATTTGACTCCTCTTAAAAAGTTATAATTTTTTGAAACTTTTGCCCCCAAGGGATTATATAAAACCGTGGATTTTTTCATAACTTGATTTATCCTCCTATTGTGGTTAAATAAGAGTTTAATCGTTGTTATAGTTTAGCAATAGGTTAAAGCAATTCGGGCAGCTTGTCAAATTGATTTCGCGCTAAATACACGAATTTAATCATAAAAAATTCTCGAGGCGGTTTTTACTTTCCGCGTGACGTCAATTTTACTTTTCATGAGTAATCGGCTTTCTAATTTCGTCAAAAATGGTTCAAATTTGATATTCCCAACAGAATTCGAACAAATACACCAAATGAATTAACGTGAATTCAACAAAAGTAAACTGAAAAAAAAAAATTAAAATGGAGAATGCAACATAGTAAATGATTATTATCGATGCTTAATAGTTTAAATAGGCCTAATCCACCAGTAAAAAAATTACAAACAAATATTAAACTATGCCTAGAAATAAATTTAAAACTTACCATAAAAATAGGCTTATTCATGGAGATTATGCATTCCCCATATAAGGGCATCGATCAATGTTTTTGGTCAAGGGAAGTTGAGGATCTCCATGAATCTAAGCTAAGCCTGTTTTGATGGTAAATTTTAAATTGATTTCTAGTTTAATATTGGTTCGTAATTATTTTTAATGGTGATTTAAGCCTATTTAATCGATAATGAATCACCTGTTTTTATGTTGTACTCTCCCTTTTAATCTATTAAGTCGAACTGTCGTATTTTCCAATTTTAACAATTTTTGATCAAGTTCGATTTTTTCTTCATTGGGGCGTAAGTAACCGAGGTTCAATCAGATTTCACCGAGGTTTATTGAACTGAGAAGGGTATGTAAACCTTAAATAAATAGCGAAGTCAATTTCTTGTGTATAAGTTTGTGAGATTGGCGCGAGATGAATTTGACAAGGCCCTAACCGAGTAACAGGTTATGTGTCGACTTTAAAGTAAAGGCCAGGTGGAAAAAGTAACACTATAAGGTGAAGTGAATCGAAGCTAGGATAGAGAGAAAAGCTGCGTTCATACTACAGCTTGTTTTTAACCGTTTTGTAAAGGTCAAATTATATTTTTTGGTTACCCGTGTAGATCTTTGATCAAGAAACAAAATGAACATCTTAAAAAGTCGATTTAAACATTCGAAACGGTTTGAAAACGGTTCCAAAGTGCCAAGTGTGAACGTAGCTCAGAGAGAAATGGGTAACGAATTGTAAAGAATACGTTAATTCTGACAGCTTTTTACGCGTTATTACCGTAAATAAAGCCACTGAAACTTTAAAATTTTCACCCATCAATGTATCCATCGTTTCGAAACCTTCATTTCCATCGATATATAGAATATGTCTACGTGGGAAAAACCACCGTTGAAAATGTATTTTTCTTTCAACTGGCAAAATTGGATTTTTATTCGATTTTTTTGACTAACAATATTAGATTACCTTCTCAGCGGGGAGCATTAACTTCGTGGAAAAAAATACACGAAGATGGATATAGAGACTACGTCATACGGACGTGAACATTATACCGCTTGTCCGTCACAATTTCTCCAAATTGAGATTGTTAAAGTGAGGCTGTCTTGGATTTTTCATGAACTCCAAATTGATTAGCATTTTCTGAAAGATCGTTAAAAAACGATTCATTATATATAATATACATATGTCGTAGAAAAAAATTACGGAGACAGTGAAAGTACATATTTTAAAATCGCCATTTTCGAAATTATTTAAATAAAAATTCCCCGCAATTCTACGTCATCACTATAATCGCGTGGCTATTATAGAGCCTACGGTTAATTCTCGCGCGTTCTGGCACCAGTGGTAAGGTAGCATTCGCGCGGTCTTTTTCGTACAAGTACTTAATCCAGAAAGTCCCATCTTTCGTATAAAGTTTCGTTAATTACGTTCCAGAATTAAACTATCATTTTATGTTTTTTAAGAACGTGTCCTACGCGGCTGCGCCTACCCAAAGGTATAAAATTATGAATATTGCATTTTTATAGAATGATTAAACTAAAAATATTTTTTCGGCATACGAAAAAGAATGGCGACAGCCTCACTTTAAGAAAACCTCCCCTTTCTTACAAGAAATGTTCAATCACCTTGACGAGCATCAATGAGAAATAAATCCCTCTCGCTTCCAACTTATCTAGTTTCGCTAAAGGACAGCTCTCATTTAAAATAACGTTTTAGTTTAACTAGAAACTCTAGAAAAGATCAGTAAGATCTTCGAAGTGAAACATCAAAATCAGACGACAAATAAGACAATTATTAATGCTATTCAGTCAAAAGTGCAGCCTGTTGCATTCAGATTAAAGGGAGAATGCAACCTAACAACAAGTAATTTTTTATCGATTCCTTATTGTTTAAATATACCTAATCCACTACTGAATATATTTACAAACAAATATTAAACTAGAAATAAATTTAAAACTTACTCGGGAAATAAGCTTAACGGGACTTCCTCGTGCATAAGGTTTAGCGACAAATCGAACGCGATTGTAAGTCTCTTGTAGATCCCGCGTGAACGACGGGCCTTCGCTCATTGGAAGCTAGACCTTACACGGAGGCAATTCAGGATCTCTATGAATCCCGCTAAGCCTATTTTCCAGGTAAGTTTTAAATTTATTTCTAGTTTAATATTTGTTTTGTAAACTTTTTATTGGTGGATTAGGCCTATTTAAACGATAATGAATCGATAAAAATCACTTGTTACTAGGTTGCATTCTCCCTTTAAGGGACTTCATTTTTATTTCTCCACGCTTGTAGGCCAAATGTTTTGACGAACTTTCTAAATATTTGCTAATGGGTCTAGTATGCGTTTTTCACATTTAGTACGTGTTAAAACTGAATTATTACTTTACCCAAAAAATATTGGTTTTAATAATATGGTCGTTAAGTAACGTACGTGGGTGAGTAGGTATTTTGAAAAACAAACCGAACGCGAGAGTTGAAAAGGCGCTAAGAATTAAGTGTAGGTGCTAAATGGATCAACCTTAAAGTTTCCCATGATTTTAATTTTTTTGGAGAAGCGAGAAAAACGAGCAAAAAGCAACCCACGTCAACCTCCAAAAAATGGTTTCGTTTCCTGTATTTTCATTCGGCATTCCTTCGCGGCCGATGTTCCTGGAAATTATAGGCCCGCGTTAACAATAGAACGCCCACGACATTGTCCTAATTTTGACAATTAAACATTATCTGTTTTTGCGAAATATATACTGTTGGTTTTCCCCCAATTTTAATTTCAGAAATTCTTGACATTTACTGTAAATTTGTGCACTACTACAGATATTCATCTATCTGAAGGACTTGGAATGAACCACTTCATTCAGTGCTGCAATGAAGCTGTTCTTGTTATTATGTCTGGAAAAGTGATCTTTTTCACGTTTGTGGGTTTGGTTCCACCAAGAACAAACTGAAGGCAATTAAAACCTCCAAGGAAACTATTTCAGTTAGTGTCCTCGCACACTTTATCGTAAAACGGCATCTGCTAGTATCTAATGTTGTAATTTCGGAAAAATAATGCCTACGCAACGGAATATTAGTCGCGAGTCCGTTAGCGAAATTTGGTCGAATGTAAGTTGTGGCCAATAAATAAGCAGACGCTGTTTTGCTATTAACTATTGGGAGGATGATATCAGGAGAGAAAGCTATATAATGATTCTCGTGGTTCTAGGCTTCAATTTGCTCTATGTTTCACGAAGCTAACCGTCTCCAGGGTGAGAAATAAGGATTTTTTTTTAAATGGACCTTTGAGCAGCGACCCCCTTTTTTGGAAGAAATAAATTTGTCCATGACCATTGACCGGGGCACGTCGTCTGCTAAGCTAAGTAGCACAGAAAGAGTTACAAAGACTAATAAATTGGCTCTCAATGACTCGGACCTACATGGTACAAAAGTAGTTCCAAACTTTAACTATAACAAATATTCAAGAATCAAGAAACGTTTTGAAAAATCCTCGACTTTTCTTAGTGGTCCCACTTAATTTTTAAACTGGACCACGCAATTTTTAAGTGTTTAATATCCCAGTGCCCCCGCCTTATTTCTCCCGATGACCGTTTCACAATTGAATCGTAGAATGGCTTTTAGCAACTTTTAACCACTAGAGATCGTTCTTTCGAGGTAAAAAGCGTGATTATTCGCAATAATAGGGACACACAGCTAAATTGATACTAATTACATTGTTTTTTCACTAGTTAGGACTTAAAATGATGTTCTCGGGAGCGATTGCAATCGTAATACGAAGAGCCCCTGGGCACTATGAAAGGGCCCCTAACGACTCTCGCCGCCCTGTTATCATATCTCATAAATATTTTGAGTAGAGATATAAATCGTATCTTAACGATTTTACAGACTTTTAAGTTTAAGCGCGCGTTTCATAAGGCACGCTTGATATTTAGACGCCAAGCCTATTATTAGTGGTGTATAGTTTCTCTGCCTTGTCCGTTTCCCTCAATTTGTTCCCCTAGCTCTTAACCTTCCTTTTCTTTGGCATTGAATCCGCGTTTCCATGTTCGTCAGTCGTATTTAATACGTATAAATTTGGGCACAAAGCTATCGGATACTTTTATATTTAACCAAACGATAGAGATAAAGGGGTTGCGTAACTTTGGAAGGCGATCAACTCGAGGTAAAATTTGGTCTTATAAGAGTAATAGTGCCCTTAAATTTGAAATGGGCCATCTGGCAACAACCTTGCTGCAGTGGTTCCTAGGAAAATTGTAACGCTGGGATTTGGGTTAAGCCCATGTTTTGAATTTAGGGATGTTCTGCCTCTGGTGCCCGAACGACGCTGGCTTTCGTTTCCCGGAATTTTGTAGCTAGTTCGGAAACCAGAGGTGGATATCGAAGCGGCTATTGTAAATGACCGTGTTCCCCTTTTTTTAACCCCCTTTGACCAAGAGGGAAATGATCACCTTGAGCAAGGGGGGAAACCAGTTCTTTCTTGATTCTCGAAGAGAGAAGTTATAGATTCTTAAAACTATGTAAATTGATTGTAAAGTGTTAATCTAGTGAAGTAAATTTATATTTGTACTTAAACATGGTTTGGCGTACAATTATTAACACTACGTATACACCCCCGACGAACCGAGAAAACTCATGTTCGTAGCAAGTTAGAAGTCCCCCGAGTTAAATATATTTAACTTAACCAAACCAACCGCTACAAAATTACCCTCTATTAGGTAATTTGAGGACTGTAAAAATCAATGAGCTTATTTGTTGAAAGTCGGCGTCCGTTCATTAGCGTTAACTAACGAATGGATAAAGAATAGGAAGACATGCAAGTGGTTTCGTTTGTTACTACTTTAGAGAATGAAATAGTCAGTACCAACACTTCTAGAACAATAGTTAAGGTAAGAGTTCGGAGTTCATATAACATTTGTTAATCGAATAAGACCATCGTGAATGGCAATCATATATAATCCGTAGTAGTAATTTAGTCGGTTCCTTTAAATTTAGATTTAAATATATTTCATTCTACGTTATATCCGTTAGAATAAACGCGTAATTTATTAATAGAGCTTTAAATTTTATCTACGGATTATTCATATCCATTTGATACGCGTTCGTCAGTGGCGTATAATTTGTGGTTTTATATTAAGAAACAATTTATCCGGGATTAAAATTTCTGAAAAAAGGCCTAATTATCAATAGATATCCTAAGTTATTCATTATCCGATTCGGAACATTACTTAAGATGGGAGCTTTCATTATTATTATTAACACTGTTGCACTGTTATAGCGTGGAAACTCGTCTTAGTAAAGGGGTCCTAATAAGCGTACCATGTTTTTTTTTTTTATTTTTTCTTATCAGTCGATTTTTCTTTGGCGAGCGGTCTTTTCGGAGGAATATCTTTTCATCCAAGGTCTCTAAATTATAAGCGCATTTTTTTTTTATTTTTTTAAATATAGCACGTTTTTTATGTTAATAAGTGGATGAAACGCTATCTTTATTATTGGTGGGATCAAAACTCATTTATGTGTAGCGTTGGTAACTTAGTAACTCGGTGAAATTAAGATGCAGGTCTAAGACAACTGCCCGAGATACTTTTTAAAAAAAAATTCACTTTCAGAACCAGTTTTTTTTTTTTTTATTCAAAAAGTTAATCGCGACTTTTGGCATTTTAAAATCGAGACGACCAGTATACGCCTCAAAAACAATTCGTTCGTTCGTAGAAGGAGGGTTGGGAAATCGGAATCTACTGAGGGGTATTAGGTCAATTCAAAAACCTAAGCTTTGTTCACCTTACACAACAGTTTTGTATGTTCAAATCAACATTTCAAGCTTATTATTTAATTTTTAACATTCTATATAAGTAATCCCACAATTTATATTGAACGAAAAGTCTATCACTACAACGCCCCGTAGCCTAATACTATAAGGAAAAGTTCAGGTAAATGTACTGAAAAATTCTGATTTGAGACACTCTAGCGGCCGCAGTCGCCCTGTAAATAGCGACACTCTTTGGAGAAATTCAGTAGTTGGGAGGGAAGACAATATATCCAAAGCGCGGTCCGCCTAAATTCCATCCCTCTCTCCCGACTCAAAATATCGAGGAAGAGTCCAAACCACTCGAGCCAGACAGGGATGATGACTTTTTTGGCTATTTTTTAAGTGTTGGCTATGACTTAAAACTGGACCTTTGCTGATAGCGTTAAGCTACGGGGCGTTGTTTACTTTTATGGAATGAAGTGATAGAATTCTGATATTCAAGTTAATCTTTACAAAACTGTTGAACTCATGTAGTGTGAAAGCAGCTTTAGTTTCAGAATATATCGAATATAAATTATTGTGGCCAATCAATCTAATTTAATCAAATTGACACATAATTAATGCTCAGTATTACAGTTTTATGATAAGTTTAATCATAATTTAATCGATCAATTTTAACATGGGAATGACCACAGCTTCGCCTCCGAATCGATATCTTAAAACTTTAGTTTCGAAAACTGTCGATAGATGGATATAGGGCGTCTATCGAATAGATAGAGAAGAACTAAGATAATCCGTATCGCTCAGCGCGGCTAAAACTAAAATCCACGTTACTGAAAAGTTCAAATAAAACTATTAATCCTCGTATGGGTATGAAACTTCGTAGAGAAGTTAAAGAGTGAGATAAGCAGCTAAATCAAAAATCAAAAAGCGAGATTTAAGCCCAAAAGTTACAGTAGAAAAAAGTAACTATATTAGAAATATAAAGTTCATATAAAACACGAAAATATTGCAAATCGAAAGCTCTAGAAGTGAAATTCTACGATGGGTTTATTTCCAAGTTTAGTTCAGTTCATTTTCCACCCATTTAGTGGTCCCTTTTGTTTTAGGGAGACTCGTGTTTGAGTACTATATAAGCTGTGTTCACGCTTCAGACTTCAGAACCGTTTTTAACCGTTTTGGAAAGGTCAAATTTTAAAATTTTGGGGTCACCCGTGTAGATCTTTGATCAAGAAACCAAATTAATATCTTGAAAAGTCGATTTGATCGTTCGAAACGTTTTGAAAACGGTTCCAAAGTGCCAAGTGTGAACGTAGCTATAGTGGTGAAGAGGGTTGCTAAAGTTGCTACCATATGTAGCTGGACAACCCACCACTTGTCCAGGTGGCGCTTCGTGCCCTCGATTATGGGACGAGGGGTGGTTATGGACGTGTGGCCATGTACAAATTATACTATAGAGGGACCCACGACTCTGCCTTTGTAGGATTATGCTTGGGAAATTAAATTCGCGGCTATATTTTGGTTTGCTGTAGGTCACATAAAATATTGCGCGACACTCTCGGTATGTATTCGTAGCTAAGATAGTAGTTCAATGTATGATAAACTAGAGGACCTCAGATCGAAGTGCCGGCAATTTTGGCGCCGTCATGGTGGGTCCCTTTACACTTGGATCATGGAGAGGACTAACCACCGCAGGATCACACAAGAAGCGCCACGAAATTACGTAAAAATGAATGTAATGGAGACAATTCGCGCGCTTTTCATGCAAGATAGCTAGAACTGGGTAAAAAATCCTCTTTCCTAGCAAAAGATTCAATATTTTGGAGTGAAATTTTGTATAGGCACTTTTTAGACAATAATACACCATACGCGCATATTATAAAAACTTGCGAGTGCGATACCTTGTTCGAATGTCGCTAATGTCACGAAATTACGTGGCGTTAAGTTTATACAGGGCAGTTATTTCCGTTTTCATAAAACGCTATTGGTCAGAGGGCTCGGAAGTCACTCGGGAGAGACCAGACCTTGAGAGCTGTCACGGATATGGGAAAAATAAGCTTAAGATATGCTCGGTGCTCACGAGCGCTATGAGCTTTACAAGCTATGACGTCGACGGCAACATTCCCTAAGTAAGCTTCTACAAATATTTCAATAGGTTTGCAAATTTATTTAGCTGCATGTTCCCCTTTAAGTCGTTGATACCAAATCTCCACTGACACTAAGAGTATATGTATAATGTGTCATAGAACTCAGCTGCTAGAGAGCACCGGCTAAATGTTTTAGACGAAGACAAATATGTCTTTTTTTTTTTAAAGGATTGAATTTCAGACTGACTAGCGGCTGATAACGCGGCGAAACGTTTAGTTTGTTTTTAAATTATTCAATTTCTTTTTTCTTTCATTTTTTATCCACGATACCGAGATTGTGGTAATAAATTATAACATATATTTTTCTGCCCGAGTAGAAAGAAAGGTATCGTTGATTTATTAGACCTTGAAGCCAGCGTACGACAATCCACCGCGATATTACATAATTTAAAAACTTTTAGATTACGATAAAAAAATAGTCTTAGCTTTTTAAGTAGAACTATAACATGTGTTTTTCAATCGCCGGATTAATTTTAGTAGTACCGCAGTCAATTCCCGATTGACATTTGAATTTTAAGCTCTATATACAGAGAATAGCGCAATAGAGCGAAATGTAACGTCAATTTCAAAAGGAGTTTAATCAGGTATCCTGTAGATTTGCGCCTCCCGAGTTTAAGCAGGTATCCTATAGATTCTCACCCACTGAATTTAACCCTATGGAGTCACGCCTACCGAGTTTAGTCTGGTACTCTATAGATTCGCGCCTCCCGAGTTTAAGCAGATATCTTATAGATTCTCACCTGCTGAATTTAATCAGTTACATTATACATTCACGTCTGCCGAGTTTAATCACGTACCCTATAGATCGCGCCTCCCGAGTTTAATCAGATACCCTATAGATTCGCGCCTCCCGAGTTTAATCAGATACACTATAGATTCGCGCCTCCCGAGTTTAATCAGATACACTATAGATTCGCGCCTGCTGAGTTTAATCAGGTATCAAATATAAACAATCGAGCCAGCTGAGTTTAATCAGGTACCCTATAGAATCGAGCCTGCTGCTAAATCAAGTTCAAATTTAAATAAAATAAAGCATTAATATGAAATACATAATTACACTAGGTTTGCCTAAGACAGCTGAAAGATTTTTCATCAAGAAACCCATTTAGTGCTAAGTCACGCTATGTAAGGGTTCAAAATAATCTTGCGGAAGATTAATCCATATCTATTTGTTTGCTCATCCATGGACCAAATATTTCCCAATTACAAAAGCTAACCAAATGGACAAAACATGCCCAACTTTGCACAAATAATAGGTGCAAACAAAGCTAAAAACCACGCAAACCTTATCACCTATTCATACATCCACTAAGTTTGAATAAATACTTAATAAATGAAATCTGAAAATTAATCTTAAAGGACCTCTGCGCTCTGAAATTTGCCCCTTTAAAATACTCTTCCCTTTCGCACACAGCTAAGCTTTGAATGTACAATTTGTTACGATCAACGTCGTCAGCTAAGATTGAAAAGAAGGCGACTTTAAAAGGGATTTAAAAATTGCCATCGAAAATTGAAGCTAGACTAGACGAAACTTAGAGATGTATAAAAAAGATTAAAAACGTGTGGCTATACTCAAGTTCCTCTAATGGAAAGGACACGAACTTCGCCACTTACGGGAACGCTTCCGAATCCCTCGAGGGATCCGTAATAGGTCGTCGAATGCAAATCGCGAATATCCCGAGACAATAGGAAGAGAGAGACTCGAACCAGTTTTAATTGAAGGTTCCGTGCCAAAGTAATAACGCCGAGCACGAAACTTCTATTAGACTACGCGAAATAAGCTTGGGCGCAGTATGGAAAGTCACTAGCGGTTTATGGGTATTTGGTGTTTCACTGGCACGCGATAAAAACCGCAAGGGACAAAAATACTTAGCCAAGAGTACAATGTAGTTATCGCGATTATATTACTATAAGTAAATTAAAACCTCTAAGTAGGTAGCCAAACTGGGCATTTCTATATGGCTACTTCACACTTCGAAACCAATTTCGAAATTTTTAAAATAAAAATTTCCCACAAAACTATGTCATCGCCAAAGGGGCAGACACTGGCGAACTCAGGTGCACATAAGTGGTGAACTCAATGCACTGTCAAAGCTCAAGTCGGGTGTAAAGCGAATTCAAGAGTGTCGGACCCCTCGGTCATAGAGCTGTGGTCACTTGGCAATTGTAGATCCTACAGGTGATTCTCGCGAGTGATAAGTTCGCTTTCTTCGCGGTCTATTTCGTGAAAGAACTTAATCCAGAAAGTAAACTACCTTTAGTACGAAAATTATCGTTAGTTACGTTCCAAATATAAACTACGTCATATATTGGAAACAAAAATACCTAAATATTTTAGACATTTTATTTTGAAGTTTCTTACGAACGCTTCAAACCCGAGGTGTAAAACTTTAAATATGGCGTTTTAACAGTATTTTAGACCACTTCGACGGTAGGAAATGGGGTAGGCATCCTTCAGTATCAGACATACAAAAGGGGATGAACCCTGCGTTCTCACTGCGCATAAGAATAAAGGTTGGCTCCACGAGCCAAAAAAGATGTTGCTCCCAAAAATTGGTTATCTCATTACAATAATAACCGGAAGTATCACTGTACTGCGCGTAGAGATGCGCGTACATAGATATAAGCTTGGGACAACTAACCTTTGCCCAAACTTTCTACTCATCCACTTTTATTTCTCTATGATTTGACTAATACTTATGTTATAATTTACTTATGCTCGTATTAACTAGAAAAAATCGAAGAGCGGAATCGGGGTTCGAGGTAGCGACCTGTACTCGCCCGGGAATTAAGTTGACGTTTCTCGAGTTCGAAATTCGTCGTACGCGAGTCCGAATAAATCGGAATTTAACGTCGATGACAGTAATACGGCCTTTATGTATACGCGTTCTAATTTGTAAATTGCAGGTTTGCTTTTATTTTGCATTTCTCATTTATTAATGCGCGTTGTCGAGGGATCAAACTAATGTACTGGTAGGAGTAGCGTGCATGGGGCCTACCCCTTCGCCCCCAGAGACTCGATGACCGTCGACATAAAAATTTCACGATTACGTTTTTGGTTATTACACGAAAACTAGTTTTTGAGGCACTATAGCGATCATGCTATATTTTCAAAGCTAGGGGCATATACGAAACACATACACTTTGTTAACATGATAAGTTGTTTGTCAGAGCGGAAGAGCGAGAGAGGTTCTTTCTCAGCGGGGAAATCGTCAGAGGCAAGGCAGCTACGATATATGTTACTTATATACGCGAAAATTAAAAGGGAGAACCTGACGTAGAATCATCATCAAACAACGTACGTCCGTAATATTTAAATTTTTTTGGATCCTGCTGGAGGGGGGGACACAATTTTCTACCAACACTTATTTTGATTTTTTGGGCACCCAGAAGTATACATTCTTATTCTACCAGGATTTGGAATAATTTCACATATTATTAGACATCAGACAGGTAAAAAAGAACCCTTTGTAAAAATGAAACTATGGCGAGTTAATAATTTACAATGTTCTGGAAATTTCTGCAAATGTTCCGTGACTTTTCACGTATTTTTGTTAATGGAGTAATAATAAAATTAATAATGGAAGAACCAGACGTAAAATAATGGACTAATAATACTGGGAGAACCAGACTTAAAAGCATGGACTAATAATAATGGGGGATTCGAGACCGTAAATCATGGACTAATAATAATGGGAGAACCAGAAGTAAAATCACGAACTAATAATAATGGGAGAACCAGACCGAAAAAACATGGACTACTAATAATAATGGAAGAATCAGACGTCAAATCATGGAATAATACTACTACTCGGGGGGTAAAAATTTCATAAAACTGAAACTGGTCATCGGATTATTCAAGGGCAAAAGCCCAATTTACCAAACTTATCAATAAAAATTATCTTACAAACTAGTGCAATTTTAAATTAAAGTTAGAAAAGGTCTCTCTACCTGATACGTGTTGAGTTGTTAGCGAGGTTGTTGATTTAATTAAGTCAAGGTGTAGCCAAGCTTTACTAATTCCATCGTTTAAGTCGTACGGTTAATCCAGAAAAAGGTACTACTTGCCAGCACGTCCATCATGTTACGAATGAAAGAATTTCTGTTACACCTGTCAATAAAAATAGACCTTGTTTTTTTACCACGATAGATATTAGAAAAATCAATTTTGATTAATTAAACTCAGGGTCAGTTTATTCGGGTTGGGAATGGCATGTTTTGTCGGAAAACGTTACGTTTGTTATCTCGACCAATAAAGCCTACTTATAATACAAATACCCTAAGCCCGAGGGGTCAGACACTCTTGAATTCGCTGTACACCTGAGTTCAGCTTCGACAGTGCATTGAGTTCGAACTCTTATGAACTCTGAGTTCAGCTTTGATAGTGGAAATAGTTCAAACATTTTGTACACTGCAGTTCGCTAGTGTCTGCCTCCTCGCCTAAGCCGTCCAAGACATCGAACGAAATGAATTGAGTTCAAAAATTAACCCTACCTAAGCTAATATCGATTATTTGATGAAAGTCGCTCTAGTGAGTAAAAAGGCTTGTTGATCATTTGTGATAGATTGGATCTATACCATTTTTAAAACGGTTTTTATTCTGACACACAAAAAGAGGGTGGGTTATACCCTTTTCAGACGAGGCTTAACTAGCCGGTTTAATCAGATTTAACGGTGGTTTAATTACAATTAACCGAGGTTTATAGAACTGAGAAGGCTACGTATACCTCGGTTAAATCTGATTAAACCACGGCTAATTACGCCTCGTTTGAAGAGGGTATTAGGCTCTACCAGCTTGTTAATTTATTCAAAATGAGAGTAAAAAGTTTTTCGCTAGAAAAAACTATATACGTGAAACGTTTAGCATTCAACCCATTCATCCATAGTTTTTATTTATCAATATATTATTGAATATCGAAGTTAAAATATCCCTTGGGGTATCAATAACCGTCCAATGACTCACGTAGAGATGAGACAAAAGAGAGTAATAAAAAAACCTGTAGATAGAGAGGCAACAAAAGACTGAGCAAATTGGGCCATCTGAACAAAACAGTCGGTACACGTTACGGACGCTAATCTACCATCCTCATTTCCTACCAGTTAATGTTTGCTAGTATATCATTAGTCTCTGACCATAAAGAAATCGACTCAAATAAAAATAAAAAAGGCTAGGCGCATAAGCGAGAGCGTAAACAAATATTTAGTCGCCATGATTCATCCAAACGAATAAAAAAAATCAACTTTAGGACCCGAGAGTCCAGTTTTTAAATCTATTAACGTGGCGCTAATATTGTATTGTTAGTATTGTCCGATTTTTTTACCCCAAATAGCATCGACCGCGTCTTCGTAAAAATAATAATAATAAAAAAAATGCTATCCAAAGAGCAGGAAGTAGGTAGAAAATGTTTTTTATATCGAAAACAAAAGAGACAAAAGAGAATCTCGACAATATTGAAGTTTTTTGGATTTTTTTCCAGTCTCGATTTAGGATTCGAAATGTGTTTCTGGTGTGGGACGCTTGTATTAAGGAATATTGTAGTGCGAAGTACTTGAAGATATTTACCTAACAACTGGGCCTCTATCACGTTAACTTCAACTAGCAACAATGGACCCCTATCCTAATAGAAAAAGATGGAAATAACAAAACCACGTGCGTGGTGCTATGAATAGACGTGGTTTTGTTATTTATTATACTTCAGCTCACACTGTTTTTGCCGTTAGAGGACGCTATGCAACGCCACGTTTTGTTTTATCATCTTTATCTATTAAGATATAGTTGTCCATTGTTAATAAGTAGATATAAAAAACCATCTTTAACTCAGATCAAGAATCAATTTAAATTCAGAGTATTTCTATCTTATTTACCCCTTTCATTCAAGTTTGTTAAAAATCAGGTTTTGCCACGGGAAGAGGCTAGGAGTAGATGACGACGTCAACTTGATCACGAATTTGTTAAAAAAAAATGAAATGTGAATTTAAAACTCATATTCAAACACATATCATATTTTTGTGCAATCTGTAAATCGAATTTTCTGTTTAGTATCGAACTAGAATACAGTGCTATTTCAACGATCGATTGCACCCTCAGGTTTGTATCACCGTCTTTAAGTCCCTCAGCTCTTCAAAACCTGATTTGTAATAACCTTAGGAGATAATGGTTAGCGATTTAGACGACATGTTAGTGTTGAATTTAAATTCTGAAGTTGGCTTAGGCTTGAATATTACCGTAGATTGGTTTATGGATTTGAATTTTATCATATAAGTAAAATTCGGGCCAAATCATATTAATTCAACCTTAATTTAACAGCGCTATCAAGACCGAGTTCCTTAATACCGTCGCCAGATGGCGAAAGAGAGACCAGTATGAATGGGAAATTTATGCTGTTGAAGGCTGGATCATTTGGGTTCAACTGATTGGTTCAATTATATTCTTCACTGAAATTCAAACACAGCGAGATGAAATTAACCGTTTCCTTCATTTCTAAGGGGGAGCTTTGTTTGTATATTATATATTCAGACCTTACAGCTTGTTCGTGAGTCGTTTATGTTTCTAAATGACCAAAAATAGATGAATAATAATAATAAAAAAAAAAGTTACTCCCATTTAAGATTTTATGTCATTTTCTTGACGTTTCGTTCGAGAAAAAAAATATCTCCAGAATAACAAAACCATATTATGGGTTTAAATCTTGGAGGAATATAGGTAGTGGGATCAAAGACAATTTTAGTGTTTGTTATTATAAGCCCGCGTACAATAATTTAACTGATCTAGGCGCAATTCTACCCTTACTAATCTAAAGCATCCCCATTCCATTCACTCTCTAGTGCCACTAACCGGAAGTGGAGCAAACAAAACACGTGATTCAAATATAAATTCAAAACTTCAAATAAGCTACGTTCACACTAGGGTATCCGAATCGATTTCAACTGATAAAATCAAACCAATATTTAAATAACTTAGTTTTAAGTGCAATCTGGTCATGAATTATCTTCATATACCGATTTATTATAGTTTCACCCGTAGGTTGTTGAAGCCGAATCGATTTGAAACTGGTTCCCGAAGTAGGCGCACGAGAAATTTATTCAAATCGATTCGCAAAAAAAAAAAAAAAAAATAAAATAAATGGTTTGCAGTTCTCACGATTGCAGGGCCACGTTTTGAAACAATTTGAATCGACTCCAACGCGGCTTAATTAGCTACGATCACACTAGCATTTATAAATCGATTTGAAATGGTTAAATACAAGGTTAGTGAAGAGACAGGTTAGGCAGATTCTGACGTCAGCCGGAAGTTACCTAGCGCGCAGCCATCTTCCAAATTCCTTTGACAATTGCTATATGGCGGTTTATATTGTAATTACGGCGGGAATTTCCAACTAATATCCAATATGTTGTTTCCAATGAACGGTGCCAGGTGGCACTTAGTAAGTCGATTGTCATATAGCGTAGGTAACGCTTTAACATACGTTTCACTATAATCAAGCATAAATTTCACTATATTATAATTTTTAAGCAGACGCCGGTCGTTCAGTTCAGTTCAGTTCGTATTCCACCCAGTCGCTTGAGTCGGCTTGACCTTAATGCCCCCTGGCAACGTTCATTGGAAACAACATATTGGATATTAGTTTGAAATTCCCGCCGTAATTACAATATAAACCGCCATCTAGCAATTGTCAAAGGAATTTGGAAGATGGCTGCGCGCTAGGTAACTTCCGGCTGACGTCAGAATCTGCCTAACCTGTCTCTTTACTAACCTTGGTTAAATAAAACCGATATTCAAATCGCCAGTAATCGTTTTAAACGTGACGGGTTTACACATTACCTTTATAAATTGATTTATTGTAGCTTCATCTATCGGTACGAAACTGGTTCCCGAAGCAGTTTTGAGAAATATAATCAAATCGAGTCGAGAAAAAACTGTTTTTCCTGTTCACACGACTCAAACTAAACGTTTTTAATCGATTCCAAGGCCTAATACGATCGCGGCTAGTGAAAACTTTCAGTCTTTGATACGGCTACATTATTCCGCCAAGATTATATAACAAACTTCGCTTTTAAGTGAAAAAGAAAATGATTCTTGAAATGACAGTTTGCAAGGATTTGGCGTAAGGGCGTAGTAAGCGAGTGGCGAGCTTGGAACGCGTTCGAGACGTCATGCCGAGTATCAAGACGCTTATTATTATAAATGAGAATGAATTTTTGGAATATTGTTTATGACGTTAACTTTTTATTTAATTAGACGTGTGTCAGTAGATAAACCCCCTACCTATTGTAGTAGGACTAATAATAGAAGCATCAATTGGGCCACTTTATATCATTAAATTGAATTGATAGGACGCCGTTGCTACAGAAAAATATCGATACAATTTTTTACTAATTAGATTTTAAACGAAGACAGACATTTTTGGTTCAAAAATCAATCTGAGATTAAGAACTTAAAATTTAGACTACAAAAAAAAAAAAAAAAAAAAAAAAGTGATATATATTTTTCATACTTGAAGCTAAAAATAGAGCAGCTTTTTAATTTATTTTCGGAATCACCATGCCAAAAAACATATTCGAGAATTTTAAAACAATTTTTAGACCCTTTTTTGGTGTTTAAATTAATTTCTAAAGTTTGGTATTTGAATTAAAGTAATACCCAAGGTCTTAGACATCAAACGGGAGCTTATTCTTTTAATGTTAGCAAGAATCCATTCAGGTTCCATAAGAATATGGGAGTATAGCTTTAGCCTCTGGTACCATCCTCCCAAACTTTGTAATAAAAGTTCGTCTGCAATTTTCGCAACATTTGTACGCTTAGATCTTTTTTCGGTCGGCTCCATTTTTATTATCCAAAATATTATGTCAAGGTCGTTAGTGGCGCGGGTTAATAATATAATGTCAGGAGCGATTATCTTGAAAAATCGATTCGAAGCAGACGAACTTTTGCTACAAAGTGTGGGAGGATGGTTATTGAATCGCGGCCCTACCATATTGTTATGGAACCTGAATGGATTCTTGATGTTAGCGCTGTTGAAGGCTAAATTAAAATGATTGGCCCGAATTTAGACTTACTTTTATTCAAACCATACGAAACTTCAGAAACTAATTTAATTTAAGAAAACATTCTCCGAAAATAAATTCAAAAGCTATTGAATTTATAGCTCCACGTTTCCCTTAATTTAATAAGTGTTTGTATTTGTCTCGGCAACCACACAGAAATTACAAGATATGCCTATGTGGTTGCCTGCAACTATTACTTGTGAAATAAATACTAATTCTACATGTAGAACTATCGACTTTTGATATTAATATTATTCTTATAAACTTTTGATGCTTTAAAAATTCGTTAATAGCTGTAATTAAGCTATTTCTTGTGAGAATTTCAAATGACAACCTCTTTTAAAAAACTAACGTCATTTCCGATTGAATAAAAAATATTTCGGTATTTGTCACGTACTTTCCAAATAATTAAAAAAACTAAAAGAAATAAATAAAATTTATCCAAAAATTATGATAATTTATTATAATTATAAAATCATAATTATAAAATTTTTATAGCATTAATTATTTCAATAGAAAATTACTTTGGCCGTATTTAGCGTTCTTTAAAGCTAATAACGAAAGATATTTAGGTTGCAGTATAGCCAAGGGTCAAGAACCTAGCACACGATATTCCGGACATTTCAAGTTGAATTGAACCTTAAATGTTTTTTGGTTTTGTTTTTTGTGAAAATAAAAATCCATTAAAGGGAGAATGCAACCTAACAACAAGTGATTTTTATCGATTCCTTATTGTTTAAATAGGTATAATCCACTAGTTACGAACAAATATTAAACTAGAAATAAATTTAAAACTTAACCGGGATAATAGACTTCGCTGGATTCACGGAGATCCTGATTTCCTCGTGTATAAGGTTAGCAACCAATCGAACGCGTCTCATGGAGATCTCGCGTGAACGGAGGAAATTCAGGATCTCGCTAAGCCTTTTTTCCGGGTAAGTTTTAAATTTATTTCTAGTTTAATATTCGTTTTTGCAAACTTTTTATTGGTGGATTTGGCCTATTTAAACCATAAGGAATCGATAAAAAAAAAAATCACTTGATATTAGGTTGCATTCTCCCTTTAAACCATTCTTTCGCCACCCACGATCAAAATCGTATACAGAGAAAAAGCGCGAGAGGTATTATTACAGCCTACACCAAAGAAATATAATGAAAAAAAAAAAAATTCAAACACTCGAAAATAAGCATTAAAACGTGTATGAAAACCAGAATGGAAATAAAAATACTTAATAAAGTACGCTAAAGAGATCATTAAGAATAAAATTACCACATAGATATACGAGCTAGAGGTTTGTATATATACTGGAAATGTAACCAAATCAAATACTACCCGGGTCAAACAAACCCGCGGGAGTTTAATTATATTTGTTTTACCTTAACCAAGGAGGATTTATAACGGGAGATAGCGTTACAATGTAATATTATATGTTAATGTGAGGCTAACACGAAATTTTCATGAACTCTAAATTGAAATTGAGTAGCATTTTCGGAAATATAGGTAAAAAAAATGATACAAAATGTTTGCAATGATTATATGCAACCCACTGAATCAGACCGGTAAAGAGGAATGATAGCCCATGGGCAGTGACGGCGTTGTTTCATCCCCCTTGTCTAATTCTGCGGGTTGCCTAACACTTTGGAACGGGGTTCAAATTAACGCAAGAGGTCTAATCTCTAAGTCATCGCGCTATGGTCAACCAGTGCAAAGTTTTAGACATTTTTAATGTGTCATTTGAGAGATTACACCTCCCAATTATTTTCAATCGGATATGGTCACCATTAGCTTATCTAGCGTGTTAACCACGTTATAAAAAATAAGTTTGTAGTTTCATCAATTACGTTAGGGGGGAGGGCTTCCCCCTTGTCCCTTAAACCTTTGTACCACTCCGCCTGAGCTTTGACAAACACCAACTTCTATTGAACAGATAAATAGCAGCATTTAGATCCGTCTCTAAATTCTTATTTCAACTCCAATATTAAATACTCTTTGGTGTACGACATTTCGCGTGATATTAAGCTAAGACGTGGTCTTATTGAGAAAAACGGGACTCATTACCATAAAGACAATTAAATTCGAACGCTAAGAAAAGAATTGAAATGAACTAACGTTAGCGAAAAAATGAGATCTTAATATCCGGGTATGTAGCTTCGGGGGCCCTGAATAAAAGCGAGAAACTGGATAATAATAATAAAAAAAAATCTAACAAATTCGCTTAAATAGCCGCTATAATTTTACAATTTAATTTGACTAAAACGGATAAATTATGCCGAAAATTTTATCAAAAGGAAAAACAAAAGAAAACTTTTGTTTCCTCGGTAAAAGCCTGTAAGTATCCCGGGGGGCCTTGAAAAGGAGGCATGCGTGGAAAGTTTATTTTGAAGTAAAGACGCAACCTGACTCGATTCTGGCCGGGTCAAATTGATATTGCGCCACGCTCGCGAATTTAACCGCAAGAAATTGAAAAGAATCACGAGGCTATTTTTACATACGCGTGACGTCGGTTTAGAGGTCGGGGCTTGGACAAGATAATTTCTGTTTGTTTTAGCTTTATTTATAATTTGAAATTATCCGCGGAAAATCTATGATAAATGCAATGTAATCGCGAATATTTAAATGATTATTATTAATAACCAACTGATTAACCATATAGTTGTGGATTATCTTGTCCAAACCCTGACCTCTACATCGGTTTTACTTTTCATTACAATATACCCTATCCGGAAAAAAATCTAATTTGGTGAAAAATATTGCAAATTGAAAAATTACAACAAAACTCGATCAAATGGATCAAATTACGAAATAACTCGAATTCAACGAAAGTGTACAAAAATTTTAAATGTCTTGGTGGTCCCTTTTTGTTGAATTTAAGTCTATTTGGTTCAATTATGTTGGGATTTTCCAATTTATACCATTTTTGTGCAAATTATAAGATTTTGCTTCTCGAAACTGCTTCGGGAACCAGTTTCATTCCGATTCAGTTAAAAAACCGATAGATAAAGCTACAATAAATCGATTTATAAAAATATTTCGTGAACGCGTTACGCTTAAAACGATTCATGGTGATTTGAATATCGGTTTGATTTTACCTTTTCAAATCAGTTAAGAAACGCTGGTGTGACCGTATCTTTTGACAAGCTGCCTGTATCGAGTCAGGTTGCGTTTCTACTTTAATTTGTCATAAAGAATGTCCTCATTGGAAATAAAAAGGGCTACCCGCCGCCCGCGGGCTCCTTCTTATAATGCAGGCGCGCGGTACAAATGTAAAGAAAGAACTACTTAGAAATTCATCCAATTTTATAAGCCACTTAGCTTGTTGGGCACGAAATTTACTCTAGCTGAAGCCGTAATAATCCCTCGTCATGCAACGGGCGCGGAGAGAGCTATTGAACTCTCGCAGTTAACGATCCCGACTAATTATCAGCGAATGTTCGCGGTTTCCGATTCGAAATTGAGAGCTAGACAATTTAAAATTTAGTTGATTTCTTTGGTTCTATTATGTAGGAAAGTAAATGACTATTTTCAACGCGGCACAGACAGAGTTAGTGCTCGGATTAATCGGATCTCCCGTTATTCATATTTTTCCAGATATTCTATTTTCGGATTCTATTTTGTCAATAAACAAAAGCGAGTCGTAAATTCGGAAAAAAGTTCAATGGATGTTTTGTTTATCCGAAGATAAACGCTCGAAGCTTTATCTATTAACGAGTTACTCCAATTAAAACGTATAACGATGGATGAGAAAATTCAGATTCTCAGAATTCGTGGAAAATAAAATAAATATATTTGTAATTGACTTAAAATTCGAAGAAAATAAATAAAATGATAAAAATAAACTTTAAGGTTTAAATTTTATTTATTATTTTTGGGGAAAATCGATTTTTAAATTGTTCTTATCCGAACGTATTACTCGTATAATATTCACGGATAAGTTGCCATTTTCGAATATAAAGAGAAACGAGTATTAATGTTTTATTTTTTCTTCGGATAAGTTAACTGGATTAATAAATAATCTATTTTTGAACCAAATAATTCTGAATTTAATTGAGTAGATCTATCCAATACGTTATACAAATTCCGACAAGGCGAGTAGGCTATAGCCTATACGTGGAAATTTCCAAGGCGCCTTGAAATCAACCGAAAGGGACCTAATAATTCTAAAAGGGGCCTGAAAATAAGTTCGACCTCAATAAATGATCCACCTACGTGGGTTAAATTCATAGCGACGAGCGGCGCCACTGTACTGAAAGTCTCAAGCACAATATAGCCAAGGAGTATTGAATTTAGTTCGATCAAAATCCATTCTTAGCTAGATTTGCAAATTTTGAAATTCATGCAATTTTATGAAGCGTTATTTTTTTAATCGCTTCTACCAATTTCATGATTGAATCTTACACCATTTTTCTCCTTTACAAGATTCAATCAAAATATATCCAAGAAAACTAGAATAAGTGGGGTCAAACCCATTTTTGAAATTTATGGAGCGACGTCAAAGGGAACAAGAAACCTGGGTTCGAAAATTTCGAGTTAAATTGTTTCTAAGGTAGAAAATAGCGTAAAAAATATGCAAAGTTTCTTCAATTTTGGTCATATATGGACCTACTTGGTGTCCAAAAGTAATTCCCAAATAATGGTACTAGTTCTGTGATTTTGGAAAATAATTCAAGAGCCAATCACGGAACCGGGTTAGTCACGTGGGCTACTTTGACCAGTCTCTAGATATTTAATTATAAATAAATAAACTACTAAAATAAAATGACTTATCTAAGCGAAAAAGGTATTATAGTAACTACAACGAATAAAATAATACAGTTATACACTCGGAAAATCTATTTATGCTTGATTTTACGCTAAGCCTAATTTGGGCCTATTTCCGTTTAAAGTAAACGCGAACTTGGCAGGATCATTTCCAAGGTTACACTCCGATGGAGCACGCGCCAGAATGGCGCGAGAATCTTTAATTGGTTTTAAACTAGGTTTTAAATTGTGCCTTCCCATGAATTATTTTGAATTTTGAAATCACTTTTCGACACCAAGAAGGTCTATTTATGATCAAAATTAGGTGTTTTATCCTTTTTATGGTATTTTCTATCCTTAAAGGGAAACTAGGAGCTAATAATAGTACAACGTTTGAATTTATTTTCGGAATCCCCATGCCAAAAAACGTATTCGATAGTTTCTTCGGAATGTTTAAATTAATTTTTAAAGTTTGGTAGAATTTAATAAAAAGTAAATATAAATTCCGAACAATCATTATTTCAGTCATCAACAGCGCTTGTAATGAGAATATCCCGGCGTTTGATGACCAAGACCTTGGCCATGGAACGCCGGCATCTTCTTTAATGTTAGGACATTTCAAGCGCTGATGAAGGCTGAAATAATATGATTGAATTTATATGTACTTTTTTATTTAAATACAAAAAACGTGTTTAAAAACTCCGAAAATAAATTCAAAAGCTATTCCATTTTAGCTCCAAGTTTCCCTTTAAAGGGAGAATGCAACCTAACAACAAGTGATTTTTTATCGATTCCTTAGGGTTTAAATAGGCCAAATCCACCAATAAAAAAATTACGAACAAATATTAAACTAGAAATAAATTTAAAACTTACCTGGAAAATAGGCTTAGCAGGATTCATGGAGATCCTGATTTCCGCACTCATAAGGTCTAGCGACCAATCGAATGCGATTGTAATTCTCGTGAAGATCTCGCGTAAACGACGGGCCTTCACTCATTGGTCGCTAGACCTTTCACGGAGGCAATTCAGGATCTCCATGAATCACGCTAAGCCTTTTTTCCGGGTAAGTTTTAAATTTATTTCTAGTTTATTATTTGTTTTGTAAATTTTTTATCGTTGCATTAGGCTTATTTAAACGACAAGGAATCGATAAAAATAACTTATTGGGTTGCATTCTCCCTTAACACTAAATTCTCGAAGCCCGATTTCATTGTCCCTTTAATTATGGAGGCCTCCCAAGACGATATTGGCACGTCTTTCGTCGAAAGAGACGACTTTATACGTGAAAAGAATCGATATCGAAACAAAATCCGTTAAAATAGAATTTAATTGAGATCAATTTGGCCGAGTGTTGATAGGTCGATCGAATTTTACCCACAAATATCTTGGGAACGTCATAGACAATTTTTACGGGCTTGGATTCGCTGAGAAATATGTCCTAAGCTGGAAATAGCTCTTTTCGAGCCTCTAATTACGAATAGGGTCGTCGTTAGTTATACGTACAGATTTATGTTCGGTTTTTAGGGTGCAATTAAAATACGAAATTATGGGGTGGTGAAGCGTTGGTTAACTTTGGATATGGATATATTTTCGCGATGACAGATTATTAGATCAGATAAGCGTGCTGCTCGATTAAAAAGACATTTTGAAGCTTAAAAATTCACGGAGCAATCAAAATTTAACTGGCGACATCGCGTTCGCGCGAATGAACTTACGTAACCCCATGGTCGTATTCCCCCTTTCATTTAAAATATTAAATACCCAAAGATAATTTATTATCGGTTTATCGACTCTGTAAAAAGCTCCTGTGTTTCTGGGAATTGAAATTCAAGGTTATTTTTTTTTGTCGCGTAATTAATTACCATGTCTCAATTAGAAATATTTTTACTGCCATAAAGGGGGAAGATTGATATTTTGATATAAAAGTGGCAATCGATCTGAACTAGTTTTGGGGAGAACTATAATAGATAGAACATCGCGGTTTGTTTTAGAATTTAATTGAATATATATTGTAATTATTGATCTAATTTTGAGATATTTGAAATGTAATTAATATTAATTAAATGTAATTAAAAACAGGCACTTTAAGTTAAGTGAAATCCCAGGTTTTATCAATATAAAATTTTAAAATTGAAATGATCAGCGATGAAAAACGTGAATTCAACAAAAGAGGACAATTTAATTAGTTTTCTATAAATTTGGTTAAATGTTTGATGAATTAAAGGGAAACTTGGAGCTAAAAATGGATCAGCGTTTGAATTTATTTTCGGGATCACGATTCCAAAGTACGTATACGAGAATTTTCAAAGAATTTTAGATACTTTTCTTAGTATTTAAATTAATTTCCGAAGTTTGGAAAAATTTGAAAAAAGGAAATATAAATTAGGGCCAATCATATTATTTCAGCCTTCAACAGCGCTTGTAATGTCGTAACATTAAAAGACCTGCGTTTGATACCCATGGTCTGGGTGCAATTTACACCCTTCCACAACAAACTAAGCATTTTCGCGAGAAACGTTTAGGCGTACGTTAGACTTCTCGTTTATACATTATTTCTTTCAGTGTAAAGTGGTGTCCTCCTGTGGCAAAATAGGTAACTAAATTGCAAAGAACCGCGTTCAGCGATAATACCGGAGAGGAGCGGTTAATGAGGCGGCAGCCAACTGCGCGCTTAAGTTTTCATTACTGAACGCGCCTTAATGGATAAGAATTTGGTCTTTCCGGGTTTAACAGAGAAGAAATTTACAGGGGTATTGTGACTATGGCAGCCCTTAGTTAAAAGTAGAGATCGGGGTTTGGACAAAATAATCCACAACTATCAGTTAATCATAAAAAATAATCGGAAAATTAATCGCGATTACATTGGATTTTTCATAGACTTTAATCGAAGTTATGAATAAAGATAAAATAATCAGAAATTTTCTTTTCCAAACCCCGATCTCTAGTTAAAAGCTAAAAGCTAATTATTTTCCAATTTCGGATGAAAATAATGATCGATCCAAACATTTTTAACAGTAATGAATGTTTTAAGCCCAAGAAAATATTAGCTGAAACCTTTCCTTTAAGAGTAAGAGGCTTTCAGTTCCAGGTAATAGAAGTTCCACGGTTTCATCGTTATTATTAAAACACAATGGTTAATTTAATAAAAACGAGAGCTCATCAAGGACCGTCGTCAGACAAGTTTATAAGTAGCTTCCTTCCCTGATGGCTATAAGGCGTACGCGATTTTTATTACCATAAATTTCGGTGTCAAAACAATTAAAAGCTAATTACGAGAGCGCGACATTACCAATAGTGTAATACTCTAACGAATGAGACATATATTCTGATACTTTATCCCCCTTCCAGTGCTAAAGTACTTAGAGACGCGATTAACAGCTTTAATACTGGTTTAACATTCAGTATCATACGCATCGGTTGTATTTTTCAATTTCATCTGAACCACAGGTTAGTTAAAAGATAAATAACCTTATTCAGAATGCAATCCTATAATGAGGTAATTGCCACGGATTTTTACAGTATTCCAAATGAAAATTTGAGTACAGTTCTAGGCAAAATCGTTAACAAAACTATTCAAAATATCCACAAGAGTTAAAATACATATCTTACAAACGCCATTTTCGAGATTTTTAAAATATATATGCGACTAATCGAACGCGATATTATGTCTCGTGGAGATCTTGCGTTAAAGACGGGCCTTCGCTCATTGGTCGGCGGTCGCTAGACCTTACACGGAGGCAATTCGGGATCTCCACGAATCCCGCTAAGCCTATTTTCCGGGTAAGTTTTAAATTTATTTCGAGTTTAATATTTATTTTGTAATCTTTGTATTGGTGGATTAGGTCTATTTAACGATAAGGAATCGATATAAAAAAATCACTTGGTATTAGGTTGCATTCTCCCTTTGGAGGGAGGATGAAGGTTTTTCGATTGCGTGTAAGTATAGGATCAAAATTTATGTATTATTCCTTTTTTACGGTATTTACGAAATTTTAGAGCCTAAGTTTTCTGGTCTCTTTAATTTCTACGTTGTTTATAGTATAATGTAATGCGCAATTGTTGCATAATAATTATCGCCAAATGTTAGGCTCGTTTCAAACGAATAGAACTCGACGAATACGGGTAAATTAACCGGTTTCGAAAAAAAAAAAAAAACACTATAGTCTCTCCTCGCTCGATCTTCTAAGATGACGAAATTCGTAAAAGAACTCTAAATCAACAGAATTAAGGCAACCACTTAAATACCCATTAAGTCGTACTTGAGAAAAAAACATATCAACGATTATCCGAGCTGTAGTATTTTTTTTTATTTTATTTTTTTAAATTACGAACAGAATAATTCTAGAGAGAGTGAGAGAGATAATCTGAAAAAAGTCGTCATTCGTTTAAAGTCATTTAAGTGTTTTTATGAGCTTGATATCACTAACTTTATAATAGGTCAAAATGATACGTTTTTACGGGCGAATTTCGCAAGGACGCTACCGTGAATATTGCTCTAGTTTTAAAACTTCTAAAACTCGATTGTTTAAATTTGGTTCTTGTGCAAAGGGGTTTTAATACGGGATTAACCACGTTGATATTTCGAAATTAACTTAGTGGTATAAAAATAGTGATAATTGAAGTTAAAGTGATACTGGCACTGTTCTTATGAATCTTTAAAATGTATATGGCAAACATATACGCAATTAAAGGTAGGTCTTTCTGGTTTATGTACTTTCACGAAAAAGAAAACGCGAACGCGACCTTATCACTGGTGCCACTCCATTTCAAATTAGAGTTTATAAAAATCCGTGCCATTAAAAGCCCATTTCTTAAGGAATGCCTAGACCTTTATTTGCCTATATCATATAGCGGATATCCCTTGGGATGTTCCGGGGAAGAAAAAAAAGTGGACAAAGTCATGTTCTACTTTTTCTAAAAGAGAGAATGCAATCTAACAACCAGCTATTTTTAATCGATTCCTTGCCTAATCCATCAGTAAATGTTTTTACTAACAAATTTTAAACGATAAATAAATTTAAAAACTTACCCAGAAAATAGGCTTAGCTGGATTCAAGGAGATACTAATTTCCTCGCGTATAAGTGCTAGCGACCAATCGAATGATATTGGAAGTCTTTTATAGATCTTAACGACGGGCTTTGGTCGCTAGCCCTTATACGCGAGGAAATCAGGGTAAGTTTTAAATTTATTTCCAGTTTATTTTTATTTATTTTTTTACTGAAGGATTAGGCATATTTAAACGATAAATAATTGATTAAAAATCACTTGTTAATAGAGCCGTGTTCATACTAGGCCTTGGAATCGATTTAAACCGTTTCAAAACGTTTCGCTAGAGTCGTGTGAACGGGAAACCGTCTTTGCTCGAATTGATTTGATTTCTCGAAACTGCTTCGGGAACCAGTTTCATACGGATTCGGTTTCAACAACCGATAGTCGATAGATGAAGCTACAATGAATTGATTTATAAAGATAATGCGTAAACGCGTGACGCTTAAAACGATTCCTGGCGATTTGAATATCGGTTTGATTTTAGCGTTTCAAATCGATTGAGAAATGCTTAGGCTGCATTCACCCTAAGAGAAATCGAAGATCGGCAACAAAGAGTTGTAAATTATAAATTCTCAATCCATAGGGGTGATTGGTACTTCCAAATTTTTAAGTGGCTTACCCCCCCTCGACCGGACGGACTGCTATGCACTAGTTTGAATTTAGATTAAAATGGGGGAAGCAACGTAATTTTGAGCTCATTGAATTAAAGATCATCGTTTGCATTATAATTCCAAATTTTCAAAATATTTAGAAAAGTTTTGCGTATCAGAAGTTAAAACTTTTTTTATAGTTATCATATTTATTCCGCCTATATCTCTATGATATAGTTTGTTAATAAGAAATGGAGTTTCAAATTTATTTTTTTGTGATTTCTTTGCTCCAATTTCGGAACATCATACGCTTAACCTAATTAAATAAAATTTTACCGGTAATTATAAATAACAACTATACGGGCTTAAATTAATTTTAATTTCTTCTTTAATTAAATCGTAATTTCCTAAAAGTTGAACTTTTAATTTTGATGCCTGCAAAAAATTATATTTCTGCAAAGGTAGCTTCATTCCAATTAGCTACTCTCATGTATTAATTATATAAGTAATTAAGATGAGACTGTCAAGGATTTTAATTGAACTCCAAATGGAAAGTGTGTAGCATTTTAGGAAATGCCGTCGAAAAACGATTCAAAATATATATAAATGCGTTAACAGGAAAATTACAGCGACAGTAAAATATATATTTTACAATCGCCATTTTCTAAATTTTTATGACATTAATTTGTGGCAATTGTAGAACATCTCGCGCGTTCAGTGATAAAGTGGCTTTCGCGCGGTCTTTTTCGTAAAAGTACTTATTAAATTATGTTCTATATCGGAAAAAAAATAACTGTATACTTTTGACATTTTCATTGTGAATTTTCTTAAAGGTAGAATGCATCCTAACAACAACTGATTTTTTTATCGATTCCTGATCATTTAACTAGGCCTAATCCAGTAGTGAAAAAATTACGAACAAATATTAAACTAGAAATAAATTTAAAACTTACCCGGAAGATAGGCTTAGCGGGATTCATGGAGATTCTATTTCTCTTACCAGGATTCATAGAGTCTCGTAGAGATCTTGCGTGAACCGAATGGCCTTTGCTCATTGGTCGCTGGACCTTACACGGAGGCAATTCAGGATTTCCAAGAATCTCGCTAAGCCTATTTTCCGGGTAAGGTTTAAATTTATTTCTAGTTTAATATTTGTTTTGTATACTTTTTATTGGTGGACTAGGCCTATTTAAACTATAAGGAATCGATAAAGAAATCACCTGTAATAAGGTTGCATTCTCCCTTTAAGAAAGCGTCAACCGGCAAAGGTAAATAATTTTGAATATGGCGTTTTTATAGTAAGATAAAAACTAAAAATAGAATTCATGGGCATTCGAACAAAATGGTGTCAGCTTCACTTTAATGGAATTTCTTTAGTAGTAATTAATAATTGCCAAATTAATAATTACGTTACCTTATTATTGGTTTTTCACATTATAAATGAACTCCTTCCTTAATTTTAGAGCGAATTAAAACAGGTAGGATAATTAAAGGGGACTCAAAATAATTAAGAAAGCGAGTAATTGAGGAACCACCCCGCGAAGGGCCTTTAACACAAAGATACATAAAAATTAATTTTTATAATCAGGAAAATGTTTTTTATAATCAGGAAAATGTTTTTTATAATCAGGAAAATGTTTTTCATTTTTCGGTAATCGAAATAAAACAGCCTCAATTTTAAGAAATAAAGATTTTTGGTGAAAAGGGTTCAAATATTACGGTCATATTTTCTAATCTAATGAGACAGAGTTAAAATAATTAAAAATTTAACGGGGCGCCGGAAATCACGATAAGCTACATTCACACTTGACACGTTGAAACCGTTTTAAAATAATTTTGAAGATGTTTAAATATCTACAGTTAATGATCGTACAATTTTATAATAGACACGTTCACACTAAAGATCTTTTTTGGGTTTGAAAACGATTTGAAATGCTCATTAGCCGCGTTCATACTAGGTCTTAGAGTCGATTCAAACAGTTTCAGAACGTTTCGCTACGGTCACACTATCATTTCTTAATCGATTTGAAACGGTAAAATCAAACCATTATTCAATTCTCCAGGAATCGTTTAAAGCGTCACGTGTTCACGCATTATCTTTATAAATCGATTTATCGTAGCTTCATCTATCGGTTGTTGAAACCGAATGGTTCCCGAAGCAGTTTCGAGAAATCGAATCAAATCGATTAGAGAAAAGACGGATTCTGTTCACACGGCTCCAGCTTAACGTTTTGAAACGATTTAAATATATTCCAAGGCCTAGTATGAACGCAGCTAATGGGAAACGATTTTTCTCTAATCGATTTGAATCGATTCATCAAAACTGCTTCGGGAATCAGTTTCGAACCGATTCGACTTCAACAACCTAAAGATGAAACTATAATAAATCGGTTTACTGAAGATGATTCGTGAACAGATATCGCTTGAAACGATTCCTAGCATTTTAAATATCGTTCGATTTTATATCGATCAAAATCAAATTGGGATGCACTGTAGTGTGAACGTATCTTAATTTGACCATTCCAAAATGATTAAAAACGGTGCGAATGCGACTAAAGATATATGTATACCGGAAGCCGGACATTGATTACGCTCACGAAACAGAGGATCGATAACTTTTATTATACACGACTTCCTTTCAATAACCGAGAAATAAAATTAGTTTATTTTTTTTTTTCCCCCTCAAAATTTTTGTTATATACATTTCCCGGAAAGGTATAATAATATATTGGAATTAAAATTCTCAAAACTAAAATTTCAAAGGATACTACCAGAAAATGTTGGACACGTTATTTATTTTAAAGTGCAGGGGACACCTAGAGAATTTTTAAAGGGAGGGTAAAGAATTTTATCGATTATTCTACTAATTCTAAGACATATCCACGTAGTTAATCATTCGGGAAATATATCTCAATGATTTTAAAAATCAAAATTTTGTTCGCTGGAAGGCATGGCGTTACGCCATTGGTTGGAGGGGCTCAATTTAAAAGAACAGTGAAATCTGGATCTATTTTGATTTTTAAAATCATTGGGATATATTTCCAGAATGATTAACTACGCGGATAGCGCTTATAATTAGTTGGAGCATGGATTAATCAACCTCACAGGGATAATTCACTCTGGTACGATTTGCTATACTAGTAGTTGAAGATGTTTGTTTCAAACATGGCTGCCAGACATTTTATCCGGCCCCTCAATTTTACCCCCTTACCGATACAGATCCGGAAGTAATCCATGAGAGCATCGTCTGCTTTAGAGTTTTTTCCCCCCTTCAATATTTCACCCCGTGTATCGGTAGCTAGAAACTTCCGGTGTAGAGACATTTTTGTCACCAGGGTGCGATTCGAACAATAATTTTACCAGAGTGAATTATCCCTGTGAGGTTGATTAATCCATGGTTGGAGAATCGTGAAAAACTTGATTTTCCTCTCTACCCTCCCTTTAAAAAAAATGCTTATCCCACAAAGCTCACAATTTCATGTTTAATAGCTATGATGACGTCATAGCATTGTCACTGGTCCAAAAAAATTTATTTTCTATCTAGCAAATGGGTACAATTCCTCCAACCCCGTTCATAATTGTGAAGCAGTTCATTTTGCTTATATATCGGTACTTAGAACTTGGGCATGCGCATTGGAATAATATTTAAAATCGTGTATTACGTCTTCCCACGTTCTCTTGTATTATAAATTAGTTGCTTTAACAATACTAAAGAGATTCGCAAAGAGGGGAAAACACAACACGGACCGAAATTCCAAGACATAGTGGGTGTGAGCGATCAATAGTTATTTTACAAAAACCCTGGGTTATCCTGAAGGTCTTTCTCCCCGAGTTGAATTTTTTCATCAAAATATTTTTAATCTAGATTCACCTTTGATGGGCAAGGATCGAGTCTTGTTCAAAATTCTAACACCTTTGATTATATCTAAAAAGCCGTAACCGAATGTCAAGACCTATCAATTATATATTTTAGGAAATCTTGTAAGTTAACCGTTTTTGGGTCCGACTTCTTTCAAAATTGAACTTCTCTCCATTTCTCGCAAAAAAAAGTTATACAAAGAGTTAGGGCGTGTTCAGACCTGAGCTAATAGTTCAAATGACATCTTTATTAATAGATACAGATCAATAACCAAACCTAGCGTCCATAAGCGTCCTCTTATGGCCAAAATAGTGCGGGCAAAATTAGGTACTAACGAACGCTCGTGCGTGGCTTATACGTGGTTTTATAAGATACTATTTTTGCGATGGACTAGTAACCCTTCACCTATTTAATTTTATATTGGTCCCACAGAGTACGGACCTATCCCATATCACTTAATGGAGGTCGGGGTTTGGACAAAATAATTTCTATTTGTTTTATCTTTATTCGTAATTTGAAATTATCCACGGGAAGCCTATGTTAAATACAATGTAATCGCGAATATATAACTGATTATTATTAATAATTAATTATTTAAATATTTGTGGATTATCTTGTTCTAACCCCGACCTCCAGTACTTAAAAAAGGATTGTAATGTATACCACTGCCGAGGGGCTAATCACTCTCAGATTCTCTGTACACCGATTATGGATTACGCGTAATCATTTTAGCACTGTTAAAGGCAGGGATTTTAAAGATTACGTATGCGTAATCGTTTTAGTGCAGTCAAAAGTACAACCTGTACACCGATGAAATTTGAGTGACTGACCCCTCGAACCCTGCAGCCAAGTTCCGAACTTCCATATCCTTAAGAAGCTGGTCTAATTAATCAAATGGAAGCCAAGTTAAAAATTGTACTAGTCCGAACACGCCATTACTACAAGAAAGAGATACGTAGTATACAATTTAGGTATTCCGGAAAAAAGTGGGTTTTACCGATAGTTTTTTTTTAATCGCGGCCTGCCTGTCAATCATCGAGCGACAAGGCGTGGTACCCAATATTAAACCTCCCTTGAAAGACAACAGCCAAATTATACACGAGAATAAGTTAATATTAAAAAAAGGCTTAGGATTGTGGGAGTTTAAGATTAAATCCTTCATCCCCGGTTAAGTTGTTAACGGATCGATCTATAAAAAAAAACTGGAGAAATTTATCAAAGAATGAGATTTAAAGGAGGCGTTTTCCGTGGCCTTCGATAACAGATTTCGGCTTTTATTATTAAAGGGAATATAAATTATATCTAAACATCCTATGCTAACGTGTACGTGTACGTGCAGTTACATTTCACTCAAGGAAAATGCATCAAAGGCAGCAAAACGGGGGGAGAGGGGAACCAATACTGAGTTGAGGTAATAATCTCTCGAGAGATTCTGGCTAAAGGTGGAAGGTTCAGCTTGGGTATTCCTGAAACTAAAGCTACGGTCACACTAGCATTTCTTAACTGATTTGAAACGGTTAAATCAAACCGATATTCAAACCGCCAGGAACTGTTTTAAGCGTCGCGTGTTCACGCATTATCTTTATAAATCGATATATTGTAGCTTCATATATCGGTTGTTGAAACTGAATCGATATGAAACTAGTTCCCGAAGCAGTTTCGTTATGCTAATTTTGCCCGCATTGTTTGTCGTTAGAGGACGCTTATGATCGCACGCCAGGTTTTGTTATTCATCTTTATCCATTAGGTTAGATGTTTGTTGTTAAAACTAGGTTTAATTAAGCCTTAATTGGCTACTTTTCTAAGACTCAGAAGACAGTGCTAATTTAAGAGTCCAAGTATACGGTAATTTAAGGAAATCGAGGGGCAGACACTCGCGAACTCAGGTGTACAAAATTTTTGAACTCTTTGCACTATCAAAGCTGAACTCAGTAAACTCAGGTGTACAGCGAATTCAAGAGTGTCTGACCCTTCGATAGAAATTTAATTACTAAATTTGAAGTTTTCTAAATAGTGAAATAGAATCTATCTTTACTCTTTTAAAAAATAACTATCAATCAAAATCGGAAAAAAAGGGGGTACAATTAAGGTTAAATGACATATACGGCTTTTAATAAAATCAGAACTCGAGAAAAAAAAACAGCACTTAGACAAAAATCGAGATATAGAATCAAAAAAAAAAAAAAAATCAACGTCATTTAATGGTATAGAAAATTTCCCACGAAATAAATAGCTTAACAAGCATCTATAACCCCTTTTAAAAGTGTAGCTATTTTACTTCTTTAAAGGAAAACAAGCAGAAAAATAAATTACCTCAAAATCTATTGAAATTGGGGTGCAGTATGGTTTAAAAGCGTCCATAAAAATTTTACTAAAAAATAATTAATCGTTTTCTGGTAAAGAGGATTTGAAATAGCATTTTCATCCTGATTTCTTTCGAGAAAAATTTTAATTTCAGAAAATGAGAGTGCATGGCTAAATATTCGCGACATTTGTACCTCGACTCGCCGGAATAGACCACTTACGTTTATTTTGATCCCCTCCAAAGGGGGTAGACAACCACAGAATCAGCCAAGCAAAAGTTGAAGGGGATGAAACATTGCCGTCACTGCTCATGAGCTCATCATGCCCCTTTACAGGTCTGATTCAATTGGTCAAAATAAATGCAAGAGGTCTATTGTAGTTCAATCTATCGAGCAAAGAGCGTGAATTCATTATATTTACGAAAGCGCGTGACCAATCTCACGATAGTTCAGATTATATCCGAGCGGTAGCGCCACCTCTTACAAAATTCCACAATTTTTTAAAATTTTTATTTTGGGATTTTAAAAGGAAGAAAAGTTTTAAACGAGGGGTCCGACACTCTTGAATTCGCTGTACACCTGAGTTCACTGAGTTCAGCTTTGACTTGCATTGAATTCGAACTCTTTTGAGCTCAAAAGTTCAGCTTTGATAGCGCAAAGAGCTCAAAAATTACGTACACCTGATTCGCGAGTGTCTGCCCCTCGGTTTTAAAGGTATTGAAACTCAGGGTGACCAGGGAAAGAACTCGAAATTTTATAGGAAAAATAGGAAATTTAAAGACGAATTATAGGATTTAAAATTTAAAATTATAGGAAATATTGTATAAATAATAACGAAAATATAGGATAAATAACAGCGAATGTATAGGAAAAAATAGGTTATCTTTTAATACGCCGTTGATTTAACATTTTACCACGTATTTATCGCTTTTCGATTTTGTTTAAAACCTTAATCTCCAGTTTTTTTGACTCGATGCCATTGGTGGTAATTTTTTATTTCTAAAAATTTATAAATTATACTTTTATTTGAAAATGAATAATCTGATAACAGAAAAAAAGGGAAAACAATTGGAAAATATAGGAGTAAACCTTCAATAGTTGATATTATAAAAGAACTTGTGTGTGCGACATCTTGTTCGAATGTTGCCAACTACGTCACGAAATCACGTGGCTTTAAGGTTATACGGGGCAGTTATTTCCGTTTTCGTAAAACTCTAGGGGTCAGACGGCTCGGAAGTCACTTGCGTGAGGCCCAACCTTGAGAGCTGACACGGATATAGAAAAATTAAGCTTAAGAAATGCTCGGTGCTCACGAGCGCTATGAGCTTACGAGCTATTACGTAGCTGATGACGTCGACGGCAACATTCCCTTAGTAAGCTGCTCTTCTTTTATGATATTATATTATAGGAATTTATAGAAAGGCATTGAAAAAATAGGAAGTATAGGAAGTCTGGTCACCCTGGAAACTATATATATTTCTATATTGCTTTTTTCTGGGCTATTTTTTGAGCATAAAACCGGAGTTTCATGGATTTATCCGCGCGTCACCCTTTAACGCTTTTAAACAAACGTAACCCCAAAATTGTATAATGTATACCAGTTTTTTTCTCCGCATGATTTCATAATCCTCGACGAATGATTGGCAAGCGGGCGCCCTCTCCTGGCCGCCCGACGCGGATTACATTTCCAAACATAATATAATACACACATACGCGGAAATAAGAAAGGGAGCGAGCTTCAATCTCGGTTCAATTAAAGCCTCTTTACAAAATTTGATACCTTAGCGCCTTTTTGACAGCTACACCGAGTTTCAAGATTCGATCAAGAAAAACAATCCCCCCCCCCAAAAAAAATATTGACAATTCAACCTCAAAATATATAGGGGTCAAAAGGTCGATGTTATCGGAGTCTGAAGTTAAGAGACAACGAAGGAAGGCTAAAGTGAGAGCTCCAACTCTAAAATTACCGTAATGTTCAAGTTTGGTAAAATTTCGCGGTAATTAAACGTCTCGCGCTAATTTGCTCCCATAGCAGTATATACAAATTGATTTCAATTTGAATCTCATTGAAACGCTACAAAAATCATATTTTGACTTGAGAAATGCAATGTTTTCATGATACATAATTAACCATTTGACTATGCATTAATACGGCAAAATGACTCCGACATGAAAAATTTCATAAAAATGTCCTTAGAGTTATAATGCAACAAGCGATTTTTTTTCGATTCCTTATCGTTTAAATAGGCCTAATCCAGCAGTAAAAAAATACTAACAAATACAAAATTAGACCATGAAAATAAGGCTTAACTGGTATCATGGAGATATCCTGAACACCCCTTATATGATGGGTAATGAAAGATTTCCATGAATCCAGATAAGCATATTTTCCGGGTATGTTTTAAATTTATTTCTAGTTTAATATACGTTTGTAATTTTTTTTACTGGTGGATTAAGATTATTTAAACTATAAGGAATCTATGAAACACTACATGTTGTTAGGTTGCAATCTCCATTTAACGTCGAATAACTATTAAAAAGTGAACGGATTTAAAATGTTTAACTTTGACCTCTTATAGCAATCTGTTCACTTTTAATCCAAAATGACTTAAATTATAAATTACGATTATATTAATTTTACCAGAGCAAGCCGTAAATTACGATTACTGGTTAATTTACGACGTAAATTACTGATTTAAAATTATACTTGAAGTTTCAGGGTAAAGTTGAACAGAAGGAAAAAAAAAATGAATCAAAATTTGACCATGATCAATGTATTAGAAATATTTATTCCAATTAGATATCTATTTTTTTTATTTATTTCTCAGGTATAAGACCCATTAAAGTATATTTTCCCAAATGTACGCATTTCAGTCTTTATGTATTTAATGGCAAAAATTCGTTATGACCTATTTAAAACGCGATATCAACAATCTAAACAAGCTTGTATTATAATACGAGTCGAGCCGAGTATAATTAAGTCTAAACTAGAGAACGAATCCCTTCAGGCTACGTTAAAATATCTATAATCTTATGGGTTTCGTCATTCGTCGAATTCGCGATATAAATCGAGTCGGGCTTTATGGATTTTTCTACATCAGCGAATATTTTGAATAGATATCATTTCTTTGAGTCCGAAAATTCTCGGCGTGATTATTGAGAACAAATCTAGTACGTGGAATTCTTTTTATTTCGGACGTCGCACTCTGATTGACGTGAAAGAGTTCAAGTAGGGCGAGGTCAATACGCTGTACATATAATATATAGTGGTCACGGTCATTTGCTGATGAAAAAATTATACAAATTTAATTCAATCAAGTTTGGAATATGTAAATATATAAAATACAACCCTCCCCCCGCCCTTTGGGACAATTCCACTTATGAAACAATCGATACTGACGACGTCACGGCCTACCATAGTTATAACGCGCTTGACGTAGGCTATACGTGGGGTCTTATAGTGACGCTCCCATTACCTAGAACATAGTCATTTTAAGTTTAAGTTTAAATTCTTTCGATAGAATAAGTTAAAGTTAATACGCCTGACTCAATTAGGGCCTTGTCAAATTGATCTCCGAATTGACTCACAAGAAAGTGAAAAAAATTTAGCGAGGCTGTTTTTATATACTCGTGACGTCGGTTTTACTTTTTATTTCAATAGCTACGGTCACACTAGCATTTCTTAATCGGTTTTAAAAGCTAAAATCAAACCGATATTCAAATCGCCAGGAATCGTTTTAAGCGTCACGCGTTCACGCATTATCTTTATAAATCGATTTATCGTAGCTTCATCTATCGGTTGTTGAAATAGAATCTGTATGAAACTGGTTCCCGAAGCTGTTTCAAAAAATCGAATCAAATCGATTTGAGAAAAGACGGTTTCTTGTTCACACGACTCCAGCGAAACGCTTTGAAACGGTTTTAATCGATTCCAAGTATGAACGCTCGAACAGAATAACGATTTGGTTAAAATAAGGCTACAGTTTGGAAAATTCCAACAGAATTCGACAAAATAGACCAAATTATAAAACCTGAATTCAACAAAAGTCGACAAAAATTTAAAATACATTTGGTCGACCACTTAATTTGATCGCGTATGTGTTTGGAATTTTTCAATCTGGATCATTTTTGACCATATTTGAAGAATTTTTGCTCATTGTGTAAACCTAATTCTTTCGTTATTCTATGAGAGCACAATTAAAATGAAAGTAAAACTGACGTCGCGGGTAAATATGTAAAAACTGCCTCGCAACTGTTTTCAATTTCTAAAGATGAAATTGGTTCGAGATCGATTTAACAAGGCACTTTAAATTCAGCTCTTCAAAATAACGGTTTGTTTAAACAGTTAAAAAATAATCAAATTCTATATAGGGTCAAATAGTTTAACTACTTATAATCTACGTGTATTATAATTAAGACGTGATTCCAATCTAACGCACGCCGATCAAGTATTTATTCGTACTTGACCTTCTCTTATACGATTAATTGGGGATGTTTCGAAGATGCCAACCGTGACTACGCTCATCTTTCTAGCCCATCTTCTTCTTCTTCCCTCCCTTACACGCGCGCCACGCTTATAAAACTCCTACGCATCACGAAAACGCTTCACGGGTTGACGGTCAAGTGTTTATAAAGACTTATACTCGAAAGCCACGTTCCGGGCACGCGTGCGTGGTCACGCTTGGAGCGCGCGTTCAACCATCCGCGGTCGCGTGTCTCCTTCGACAGAAGAACTATGGTCTAGTGTAGTGGGTTTCCGCGACAACCTAACCATCCGAGATTTAAAGCTTAATGCACACTAAAGCTACGTTCACAATACAGACCTTGAAACCAAAGCGTTTGAAATTTTCAAATCAATTTTTAATGATAATTTTATACTTTGAGATATTATATTTACAGTGATCTCAAATTTTTACAGTTTGACCTTTTAGAACAGTTAAAAAAGGTTTCAAAGTCTCTAATGTGAACGCGCCTATACTGGAAGCTGTTTCAAAAACGAAAGATGGAGAAATAACTACTTGAGATTAAAATACACTTATTGTTCGAGGTTGTTATTCTAGAACCTAAATCTACCCTAAGACTATCATCAATGGGCAAAACCGATCTTAATTATAAAGATGAATAACCAAACCTGGCGTGCGTTCATGAGCGTCCTCTAACGTTAAACAGTGCGGCCAAAAGTAGGAACAAAACCAAGCGCGTGTCTGCCTATTCTCTATCCATAGCAGATACGCAAGAATTTTCGTTAGTTACTTCTTTTGTCTACACTGTTTGCCGTTAGAGGATGCTTATGAACGCACGCCAGGTTTGGTTATTGGTATCCATTTTTAATAGGCCTAGCTTACAAACATCTTTAGAATTAATAAGGGTATGGCAACGTTTAAATTGGAACATAGAGCTTAAGACAAATTCATAAATTCACCCAGAAACCTTCAATAATGGGTCAACATTCAACTTCAAGCGGCGCTCTAAACTTTTAATTATGGTAGAAGTTACCTAGCAACACCTGGAGTTGCCTGTTGACATTTCTATTGTTACCCAGCGATGAACACCGGTACCCTATGCGGAATTTATGAATTTGTCTATAACTACGAAAGATTTAAGTCCTAAAATACCAAATTTAAACATTGTCGACATCTAGAGCTCTCCGTGTGCATCCAGCTTAAGTTGCTTAACTCGATGAGATTACTATGTATTAAAAAATTCAAACCACTTGCGATTTAAAATGGTTTGGAGAAGAAGAAACGATATAATTTAGGAAAGATGTCGCGGGTTTATGAGGGATGCGATAAGTCGCAGAGTGGGAGGGAAACGGAACCGGCATCGCGCTCCATCTACGTCGCGACAAAAGGAGAAACAAGAGAATAAAAGACACGTTGAAGCGAATAAGTGAGATGGGAAATTTTCATAATAACACGAAATGTACTTATTCGAGGGGAAATCCTTGGGCCGGAATTATTTAAACAATCTATCGGCTCGTTTCCGGAACGTGAATGTCGCGTGATACTAGTTACTATAGTTGTTTATTTAAGTTTGAAATATTTGTATTTAAACTAAATGAATGAAAAAATTTATAAAAAATGGTTGATATAATAGAGATTATAGATATTGATAATGTGAAAATAGAAAACAATAGACTCCAATGTTTCTGTTGGTTTAAGGCACTCCAATTATTTCTACAAAATTAATTTGCCTAACGAAGACATGAGAATCAACTCTATACAATAGCGAAATCACGCGACCCTATAGTGATGACGTAGTAATTCAGGGAAATTTTATTTTAAAACATTAGAAAATGACGATTATAAAAGATGCATAATTACTGTGGCTGTAATTTTTTCTATTCTGCATATGTAAATATATATTTTGAAATGCTTTTGAAGTATCATAACGAAAATGATACTCAATTTCTATTTGAAGTTAATGAAGTATCCGTGACAGCCTAACTTTAAGTTAAATAAGTTAAGTTTCGTGAATTAAATTATCATTTAGTGAAGAAAAAATTGGTTTCATAGTAATTTTGTATATAATTGAAACGAAGTAAGATGAAATTGGTAATATTAAGAATATGATTATATATGTCACGTAACTATTATCATATAGAACTGATATCATTTTTTAATGGGTAATAACACAGGTAAATAACGCCTCAAGTTTGCAACAATGCATATTAAATTGGTATGTGATTCTGAAAGTTTTGTCGTTAGAGATTTCGCCCGATGAGAGAGGAAAAGATCCAACAAATTCTAAAAGGTCGAGATGCGGAATTCGAAATTGCCCTCTCTAGCGGTTGAGATTGGAACTAAGGCGGTGCTAATATCGCGCTCAACTGTCTAGACTATTACGGTGGTGAAAATGTATCGACTGAAACCAAGTCTCCCCTCTCTCTCGCGAAACGAAGGAGGGTGTCTCGCCCGGCCGTCGCGATTTCGAGTCTGATTTACTCTCGAAAGAATATACTGTGCCTGGCCACCTTTCTGTACAAATTTCGGAATACTTAGAGTGAAAACGTGGACTGAGAAAATCTAACACATTTCATTGTCATTTTCAGTATGTCGTATTGAAGGATGTTTTGCTTGTGGTAATAATAGTTTTCTTTAGTAATACTAATCTCGAAAATAATGAATCTGAAATTTTAAATTTTAACTATTTTCCACTTAATTGGAAAACCACGATATATCGCGAACTTAATTGAAACGTTAACGTTTCTCGATGGAAACAACGAAGAAAGCCGATCAATTATAATCGCGGTCGAGATTAGAGTAACTCGTCTCAATTAATTAAAGCCTTAATAATCTCTTCGGATTAATCTTGGAATAAAAAACATATTTTTTTAGGGGGAACAATGGTTGATAGTGGTTAATTAATATGCCAGGGATTGCGTCGCTAAAATTTCGACACTGAGTTTGGGAGAAAAAAATTGATATTTTCGAACCCTAGGGGGTTCGCGACGAACTTTATGGAACGGGGCGCGAAATTAAGTTTACTAACATCATAGACGTTTAATCAAAATGTATAAATCGTAACGCCGCCCCACGCTCAATCATCTATTATACGAGACAATATATAGGAAGAAGATGAAAAATTATAACGATACCATAGTTATAAGCCTCGAAGCGAGTCCAGCTAGCCACAAAAGCCCATCGAGTAGTTAGAGGTTACCAAACTGTCTGTCCCTTCGAGTTCCTACGGAGAGAAAAAGAAAAGATATGGGTTAAAAATCGGAGCTAAAAGATTAATAACTAGATTAATTGTATTTGTAAAGTAGAATTATTATTAAGATCCGGTTTTAATCGGACGTATTCATCGGATTTGGAATTTAAGGGGATAAGGACCTCCACTGGGCTTGCAATGATTTATGAATCAGCCTTTAATTTTACCCACTCAAGATCAAACACAGAAATAGGCATTGGTTTTAAAAACAAACCCCCTCAGAGAGAAAGAAATAACAAAAACGAGATTCATACAAGCGTTGTCATAAGTAAATTAATGCCTTTAAGTAACCAAATTTGAATGCATTGGCAGATCGAGGCAGCGACGTCGCGCAGAAACTTATACGCGTTCGTGCGACGACTTGCGAAAATTGGCGAGATACTTATTTTCCTAAGTTCCCGGGCGACATTTTACGCAACAGAACGGTGATTGTCTGTCATAAGATTTAGTAGCTAAGCTCGAAGAGACTCGTTAAAGTGTATTAAAATGGATTTTGAAGTCAAATTAATCTAGGAAATTAAAAAATATGAACGTATTTACAATCTTAAACACCAAAATATAACCGGAAAATATAAGAGCTTCAAAATTCATCGCGTTCTATTGCTTTATCAATAGATTCAGATGGTGAGTGAATAAGGAATATTCGAATAAAATATGCAGAGATGAAATTCTAGAAACAATTTTAACGTCTTATTTTTAATTTCTTAATTAAACGTAATTGATATATCCTTATTATTATCTTAACTGAGTTAAATTATGCCCATAATATAGACCAACGGCAATTTAAGCCTTGGCTCAAGCTACCTCTATGATCGGAAATTTTAAAATCTACTAATTGTGAAAATCTCCTCGCTGCTGTCTCTCGCGGAATAATTGCCTCACCCATAAGAACCGTTAATACTTTTTAATTGAAATTAGAGGCGAAATTCTGATTTTTCTCCCATGTAATAGTAGGAACTGCGGTTTTAAATCGTTCATTTTCGTCCCCTACATTATCGGATTTTAAGCGACTGTCACGCGGGAAAAAATTCTATGTGGATGGTTTTCGCGTAGAACGCGCGAAAGTGAAATTTCGAGCGATGTCTGTGGCATCCGCCTAAAGACCTTGGCCATCAAACGCCGGCCTATTCTTTTAATGTGAGCAAATTACAAGCGCTAATGAAGGCTGAAATAATATGATCGGCCGGTATTTAAGTTACTTTTAAATTTTTACCGAACTTTATATATTAATTTAAACACCAAAAAACGTGTCTAAAAATTATGAAAAAATTCTCAAATAGGTTTTTTGGTATCCGGTGATTCCGAAAATAAATTCAAAAGCTGTTCCGTTTTTAGCTCCAAGTTTTCCTTTAAAGATTTTAAATATTGGCGACATCTTATTCACCAAATTATACATACACATACAGCATTTCTATAACCATAGTTAGTATAAAATGAGATAGAAGACTTACATGTTAAAGGGGGAGTTAAAATTCATTATGCAAATTGGCCGCAGTGTCTATTACTATTCAGTCGGAGGTGTCGGGGTTCGTGGATCCATAATAAAAAGAAATCAATTATACTCGAGTTCAAAGAGTGTTGGCAAGTACTACTTTTGTTCTATGACGTTTAACATTTCTGTATCATTCCGCGTTAGGTTTTAGCATTACTAATTATATTCTGTCGAAAATAGAAGTAGTCTGGCGGTGTGTAATTAATAACATAGCCATCGTTTATAGGAACATAAGACTTGATCAAGGCGGCTCGTGCGATAAAGTTAAATCTTTTTTTTTTCAGCCCTCTTTCCCACGTACCTCTGGGCATGCGCGTACTAATGACGGGAACGCAAAAACAAGGCGTTACTAATATACGATCGCGCTATTTTTAGGTCCTCCAATAAAAAAGGCTAACGAGTAAAATCAATATAGGAATTCTAATTAGAAAGGAAAATATATTCAAGTCGAAATACATTGATTACATTCAGAATCAAGTTTCTGGCAGTATGTCACTGACGAATAAAAGCTAAAAAAAATTTTAGGTAAACCATGCTTCAAGTTTATAACAAGGCATATAAAATCGGGTGTGCCTTATAAGCGTCCTCTAAAGGTCGAAACAGTGCGGGAAGAAGTATGCACTAACAAATCCACATGGTTTTATTAGTAACAGGATAATTTTGCCTGCACTGTTTTGGACGTTAGAGGACGATAAGGAACGCCAGTCTTTCTGTTATTCATCTTTATCTATTAAAGTGTCCATTGTTAATAGCAAAAGTCCATTACTTTATTCTATAAAAGTAAACAACACCCCGTAGCTTAATACTACCAGCTAAGGGCCAGGAAAACGTACTAGCCCATTACATAAAACTAGGTAAAAAAGTCATCACCCCTGTCTGGCTCGAGGGATTTGGATTCTTCCTCTATATTTTGAGTTGGGAGAGAGGGATGGAATTGTCTATATTGTCTTCCCCGAACTCCGGAATTTCTCCAAAGAGTGGCGCTTCCTCCATTCACTATTTACACGGCTACTGCGGCCGCTAGAGTGCCTCGAATCAGAATCTGCCGGTACACTTACATGAACCTTTGCTGATAGTATTAAGCTACCGGGCGTTGTCTACTTTTATGGAATAACGTGATAGATTTTTGTTAATAGTTAGAATAGATGTCCATCACTACGATTTTTTAATCATCATTTGAGGTACGTTCAAACGAACCCAAAGCTAGAGTTGTTACTTTAAACGTTTACGTGTACCAGAATTACTAAAGTAGACAAGTATCCAAGCAGACATCTCCCGTTTCAAGAACTATTTCTAATTCTGTCCCAAATTTTTTAGTAGTTTTATTATCTTTTGCTATATTCTAAGTTATAATAGGGTCTGCGGTTGGATTGTTAAGCGGCGCTATGTGTCATTATTTTGTTATTAATGATCATGGGAGGGGGTAGCGGAACAATTAAGGGCGATCGACCTGAGAAATTGGATATTTTAAAACCTTAATGAGTCTTGAAATATTTTTATTTTCGCTTTTCATAGAAGAAAAGGTTTTTTCCGTAATTTTTCTTCGTCAAAATTCAAGGGGGGATTCGATAAAACACATCATTAGCGAGTACGAGTAACTACTTTGATTGATTTCTAATTATTTCGCAGCGCAGCCACGATCGCATTCGGTTTCCTAATTAGCCCGGGTCTTCCCCAAAAACGTTTATAAATTAATAGAGCACTAGCTAACTGGTATCAAAACAAAAAAAACTTGATTTAAAATTAACCGATTTAAGTGATTATCACAATTTTTCGTCTTAAGTAATTCAACCAATTATAATTAGCTTTTCCCCAAAACAAATAAAATAGTCTAGGACCAGACCGACCGTCTTGTCTCTGCCCCTAAATAGTTAAAGGGAAACTAAAAGCTAAAAATGGAACAGCTTTTGATTATTTCCAGAGCCAAATAATGTATTCGTGAGTTTTTTCATAAAATTTTACAAACACGTTTTCGGTGGTAAATTAATTTCTAAAGTTTGGTTAAGAACGAATTTAAGTTAAGTGTAAATTCGGGCCAATCATATTATTTCAGCCTTCAACAACGCTATCAGGATAATTTGATAAAAAAAAACGTCGCTCTATGGCGAAAGCGGACGCCTTCAGAATAAATTGTGAGCCGTTGGGTTCATCCGATTTTTTTTGATTTTATACTTAACTTATTCATTTAAACTTAAACCAAACTTTAGAAACTAATTTAAACACCTAAAACGTGTCTAATAATTGCTTTGAAAATTCTCGAATAATTGTTTGGCATCCGGTGATTTTGAAAATAAATTCAAAAGCTTTTCTATTTTTTGGCTCATAGGATTTTTCTCTAAAAACTCTGTTCATAGCTTCCCTTTAAGCTGTAATACCAAGCAAATACTGTAGTTATAACTTTAATGGAAACCTTTACTACGGCGTATTGTTAATCATCATTTCCAATTAGCGGAACTAACCGTATAGATATAATAATTTAATTTTTTTACCTACATAGAAAGGTCAGGTAGATTTATCCTTAAGAAGCGACGGCGTGTAAGCGGAAGCCAACCATTTCAAATAATAGAAACGAATGGTCAGTATAGCTAGTTAATACGACGTCTCAGTCATTACTGTAAATTATTAATCGACTTACTAATTATCGAAAGCCACGCGACGCAAATAACAAAACTCGAATAAAGCGAATGAAAAAAAAAAAAAAATGAATTAGCAAATTGTATTTCGTCATCAAAAGTTTTTTGAAGGAAGAGGCTTATGAAAAAATGAAAAGAGGGGGTGGGTAGGCGATTATTGTGCGCGGGCAACGAGCCATGCGAGGAAGAGAAAGTAATCTATGGGAGAGATACATCAAGGAGCCAAAGCGAAACAACACGACATACAACCCACCAAGAGCCACCCGTCGCAAGGTAAAAAATAAAAAAAAAAATAATACAAGGAGAAAAAATATCAGGTATCGAAGTTCACCTGAAATGAGAGAGGGCTAGAAAATGTAGAGTTGAGTAACGGTATTTGAAACGCGTCCTTGTACTTAAAAAGGCTACCATCTAGGCTCTAACAGCGACAGTGATAAGGTTAAAGGTCGTTTTACGGATAAAAATACTCGTTACATTATCTACTGGACATCTATCATACATTGATTTCTAGTTTAATATTTGTTTTTAATTTTTTTGGCCTATTTAAACGATAAGGAATCGATAAAAATCTGTTAAGTCGCATTCTCCTTTTAATAGATAAATAACAAAAACTAGTGTGCGTTCATAAGCGTCCTCTACGGGCAAAAAGAGGTAGGAAGTAACAAAACCAGGTACGCGTCTACTTATTATCTATCCATAAAAAAATTATTAAATCCTATAGATTTTGGGTTATTTAACATTTTTTGCAAATGTTTTCCTACATTAGGGTAGAATAATATTCGAAATTTTTTATTTTGCGATTTAAAAATCACAAAATGTTTGTTTCAGGACTTTTCAATCGCAAATCGCTACAGGAATAACAGTATGATTTCGTACTTAGCAAGAACACTTAAACAGGTTTAGAACGGAAGTAGATAGATACTCCTAATACCTAACTTCCACTACTTATACGTGTTAGTCATCTCTGGAAAAACGGTGGAGATCACCTAACCTTTTTTTTTTTACGAGTTATGCCATTATTTTTTTGGCTTTTTTTTTTTTTTTTTTTTTTTTGTTATACACATAAAACCCAATGACGCCGTAGAAAAGATATGGTATATTACATTTTCCCCCTATAAATATATATCTTCCTTTCTTTTGTGTAGTATTAGTTCTACCGCGGGGAGAAAAATACTCAGGTGAACTGCTCGGATTAAAAAAAAAAAAAAAAAAAAAAAACTAAAGGGAGAGGGATCTAGTCCAGAGACTCGAATATACGATATTGATTTAGGCTACGAACCAACCTTATATACTCCGGCATGGATTAGTCAAGAGATAAAGCTGAGAATGGAGAATTAAGCGCCCAAGACAGAGAATTCGCTAAATTGCGCGAATTCAGTATCAATAAAAACAGAAGCCGATTAAACCCTCCTTTGAAGTCTACTACTCTAATGTTCCATATAACGCGCCTCTCTGTATGGGTAAAATTCACGATTTTACGAGATCGGAGGGGTCCTACTTCATACCCCCTGTCTACGGAAAATTAGAAATTCTCTCTCTCCACAAACGACGGCGTTTTTTTGACGAACTCCAAGGCTGCTAGAGATATTCGCTCGACGAACTCCCGCTTCGAAAATATTTACCGTTAGGAGGCGTACGAATCGCGCTTTTTGAAACTAACCCATACAGAGAGGAGTAGACAAGACCCGGGAGTAATAAGACATCAAAGGAGGGTTTCATTGGCTTCTGATAAAAATTAATTGAAGAGAACACCGAGCGAACGTGGGAACGACAAAAGGGTTAAAGGGAAAACATGGCAAGAAGGAAAATATAGGAAAAGGGGAAAAATCCCGGGGAAAGGCAAAAGGAAAAAAAAGGGGAGGAAAGGAAAATACAGAAAAAATAAAAAGGGGAAAAAAGGAAAATACAGAAAAAATAAACAGGGGAAAAAAGGAAAATACAGAAAAAATAAACAGGAGAAAAAAGAAAATACACAAAGAAAAACAGGGGAGAAAAGGAAAATACAGAAAGAAAAACAGGGGAAAAGGAAAATACAGGAAGAAAAACAGGGGAAAAAAGGAAAATACAGCAAAAACAGGGGAAAAAAGGAAAATACAGCAAAAACAGGGGAAAAATGAAAATACAGCAAAAACAGGGGAAAAAAGGAAAATACAGGAAAAAGGATGAAAAATGGAAGTAAAACAGGAAAAAAGGGGGAAAAATACGAAATACCGGGTTTAAATAGATTTCCCAGTTCGAGTACACATTTATTTCCATTACTTGATTGTCCATTGTAAATTGATCTAGCCCTAACCCTAAACAAACCAAAACCAAACATAAAACAACCCAAATAAACCCAATAGGCAAACAAAACCAAATCGAACCAAACTATAAACCTATTATCTAACCTAAACTTTAACCTACATATATATATCAGGGAATTTAGTGACAGCGCGATTCCAGGTTAAAATTATTTAAAATATAATTTTCCGCATATGTACCGCTATTTTGCGATAAAGAACTCTTCCCCTATAGTTACTGCAGCGGGAGAGTTTCCTCCCACAGCCCGAATTTCTCTGGGCATCACGGAGAGCGTGGACCACACCGCTACTTTATACATAGTTATACTATTTACGTGTACATATGACATAAACGACGCGGCATATAATTTCCATTTAAAGAAGGGTTGGGCTCAAACGAATTCAATATAAACTTTTAACACGAGTTGGGCAAATAATTTAAATGATAGATGGTCGCGGGTTGATATTTTTAGAGAAAGACAGCGTTATGTCACTGAAAATAAGACGGAACGCGCCAGGAATTCCGATAAACAGTTGCAATTAGCATAAACAAGGGCGCGTCAAGTACGCTAGAATTCTTAATATCGCAAGAAGAATGTTCCAAGTTTAGCCTATAGTTTATCCTTTACTAACAATATCATTCTATGATTTAAATTGTTGCAATCGTCACGCCATCTCGTAGGTGTCCTATAGGAAACTGAAAACAAGCCGAAAATATTGATGTTCATAAAGACAGAAATATACTTTGTCCAAGAGCCTTGTAAGTTTCGAAAAGTATAAAATCCATAAGAGCCTTACTTTAATACTAATTAAATATATATATTTTTTTCCTAATATACCATCGAACCAAAAATTAAATATACCACTGGGAAAGAATAGGAGGGGGGATTTATTTTTCAACTACTAGACTCTCTCCTATCTACGTTAACGATTGTAAAAAACTTCTTTATGAAGGTTCCCCCGATGTTGAAAATTTACTATGCAAGACGCGTTTGCTTACCTCGCGCAGCGGGTCATCAACGTAATTGCAATTAGCGTATGGTCTGCCACCGCGATATGTGTAGGTGTACTAGTTTTTCCTCGATCTATACCTCTCTATGTTAGGATGTCTGCTCCCCCAAAGTCCTGCTCGACATGGAACTCGGGACGAGCGTGGATCCAGGCGTCGTGCCGAGAAGCCAACCCCTCTTCTTCCCCGTGTGCCTTCCTGGCATCTATTCCACTAGTTTATCATTAAAGGAACCGCTGCTTCGTTTAACAACTGGGCGCCGCTAGGTGGCTCACCTATAGATCGCGTTTTTTTAATTTAGTCACGATTCTGCGAGTTTAACCGCGAAGAACCGAAGAATGACGGGAAAAGTCCGGAACCACTTACACCTCGCAGTCTCTTTACCGTTACTTTCATTCGCTTTTGCTCGTTATATAACTACAGCGCGGGTTCGATTTATTTGAATCGTGGAGCCTTCAATTCAAGGTGAACGATTTCATCTAGCGTTGGCCTTACAACTATCCCTACTTTCCTCAGTATAATTCTATTGGCTCTTATTTATAAGACGAAATAAACAGCACTGTTTGGTAGTTTACTCCCTTTGTTTAGACCATGGTTTAGAATTCGATCTGGAGACAATATATGTAACTACTGCAATCTAGTTTGAACCTTTCTATATAGCCTTTAGGTGAAAGATTAGCAACGATACTGCTGAGGCTACTTGGGGAGTTGAAGTCTGAAACAACTTCAAGCGGCGTAAGGTAGCAAACGCTCCGTGTTCTAGTCTGACAAGGGATTAAAAGATCTCTTGAAATTGCCTAAGAGATATGCGTCTCGAAATTGCCTAAGAGATATGCGTCTCGAAATTGCCTAAGAGATATGCGTCTCGAAACTGCCTAAGAGATATGCGTCTCGAAACTGCCTAAGAGATATGCGTCTCGAAACTGCCTAAGAGATATGCGTCTCGAAACTGCCTAAGAGATATGCGTCTCGAAACTGCCTAAGAGATATGCGTCTCGAAATTGCCTAAGAGATTTGCGTCTCGAAATTGCCTAAGAGATATGCGTCTCGAAATTGCCTAAGAGATATGCGTCTCGAAATTGCCTAAGAGATATGCGTCTCGAAATTGCCTAAGAGATATGCGTCTCGAAATTGCCTAAGAGATACGCGTCTCGAAATTGCCTAAGAGATACGCGTCTCGAAATTGCCTAAGAGATACGCGTCTCGAAATTGCCTAAGAGATACGCGTCTCGAAATTGCCTAAGAGATACGCGTCTCGAAATTGCCTAAGAGATATGCGTCTCGAAATTGCCTAAGAGATATCCGTCTCGAGGTTGCCTATGAGATATCCGTCTCGAGGTTTCCCAGACAATTAAGTTAGCGTGTAGAACTTCCCTATAGAATTCCCTTATAAAAATGGTTCGGTTGGGTGATGTTAGGATTCCCTACGACGAGTACCTCAAAGTAATTAAAAAGGCGGTGTGGAAATTAAGGGTAACACTCGGTACACATCCAGGGGCCCCCAACCATAGGAGTATGGTCAATTCGTGGTACGGGTCTTTTTATATTATGTACTCAATTCTAATTCGAATAAAAAGCTGTTTGTTCGGCTGGTTCATTATAACTTCAATTTAAATTAGAGGGGGTCTCGCTCCAAGCAGATGCTAGACATACACGTGGCCGGCGTCAAACCCGGTGCTTCGTAAATGCCAAGCGAATTCGTTACGGCTTAAAATTTCGGGGAGAAAACGGACTGGCAGCTATCTAGTTTGAAAGCCTTCATAAATTTCATCGGTTGGGGCTCCGAATGTATAAAGAGCCTAATTCGAGGGTGTTTCCATGGGCGTACAATGCTCACTCCACGCACGCGCAGTCCGAGCAAAATTTATTAACCTTTTCACTATGGGACAGTTTTTTCCGAGTTTCGAAACAAACGGTTGTATACACGAAAGAATGATACGTTTGCGGGTTGGGTTCGTCGCTAAGTAGAACCAAATACAATTCCAGATGATAAATGAAGCTATTTTAGGTAAAACAGAATCATAACAAAATGTTGGAATTAATGTTTCTAAACTTCAATTTAGAGGAGGTTGAAATATTAACCTAATACTTAACATTGGATGAAACGAGGCATTTAAAAATTTAATGCGGAAACAGTTTAATTAAGGAAAATTTAATTTAAATTCACATTATTGGATACCGTACTAACAAGGAGACTACCCGAGGTGTTCATCGCCGATTTTGTCCAAAGTCTGCTATAATGTAGACCTATATACGATATGAAAATCCCCAAAAGGATTCGTCGAAAAAGCAAAATTTTTTTTTTCAATATTTTTCCCAAAAATGATACCAATTTTACCCCAACAAAGTCCCAGTTTACCCACACTTGATGAATTTTACCTAGATACGAACCATATTGCCCATTAGACAATTTCGAAACAATTTGAAAATTTTGAAAATGTTTCACAGGTAGCCCCCTGTGAAACTGTGAAAATCCCACGCTTTTTTCAATGGAGATTTTTTCGATTGAAATGGCCAAAAAGGTTTTCGGTTCCCATGGCCAAACTAATGGGTAGTGCGTCGTCTCCTTTTGGGGATTTTCATGTCTTATATAGGTCTACATTATAGCAGACTTTGGACAAAATCGGCGATGAACACCTCGGGTAGTCTCCTTGTAAGATATAGAAAGTGTTAACTGAGGGAGAAAAAATAATAAAGCTACGGTCACACTAGTATTTCTTAATTGATTTGAAACGGTAAAATAAAACCGATATTAAAATCGCCAGGAATCGTTTTTAAGCATCACGCGCTCACGCATTATCTTTATACATCGGTTTATAAATCGCGCTGTGTGTCCGTGGGGAACGTTAAAATGTAGACGCTAAGTTAGATGTACTCCGCTAATGTTTTTCATTTCCAATTTCTTAACTTATTTTATGGGAGCACATTGAAGTGAATAGCAACTATGACGTAACGCGCTTATATAAAACAACCTTTCACGTGGTTGACGCGGCTCGAATTGAGTGACAGGCAACGTGTCTAGTTTAACAAAGAAAGAACTGCAACGAAGTAAGAGAAATTTCACCAATTTTAACCTATATGTAATAATTAAAATATATTATAAATATAATAAGACACGAAATTTGACATAAAATTAAATACGCAGTTTCTCAATAACATCCAATCAACACCGCAGTGTTGCGTATTCTATTCAATGTCAGAGGTATAGGCTTAGCTATTTCCCTAGCTAGGCTTATCGCTTAGCCGCCAAACCATAGCTATCGCGATAGCTCAATGAAATTTCATAATGGCACAAATTAAATTAACGGGGAAGGACACTAAACAATGACTGGGATGAAGAACTCGCGGTCATCCAAGCGCGTCATTCGATGCGTGCAGGCCGAAACGTCCCGCTACAATACTCCCGGCCGGCTCTTAACTCACCGCTAGTGCAACCCGAGTTGTAAAAAGCCACAATACATAATCTAACTCCCATATACCAACGGGGAACAGGTATCGCGCTCCAATGGGTTCGCTATACCAACCCCGTCGTCCACCTTGTTGGTCCAAGCGAGCCTATCTCGCATGGTGCGCCACTTCCGCACGATTTGCTCCCACAAAAAGTTTCAAATTTATATATCCCTATATGTTCTTGTTCAACCATTTAAGTGGTAATACACAAACTACTTTTTATCCGTATTGGTTTGAACATTGTGTGTAAATACGCCTCTTCTTTTCCCATTACGTCGACTCCACTTGAATTTGAAATAAAATAGTGTCGTAATTGTATACAAAGAATATATGGTGTGAACGACAAAAATGATTGGGGTCATGGCCTCCCGTTTTCCCCTCGATAAACTAAGGTCAAACTACGTTTTTATCATTCTATTGTTGGTTACGACAAAATAATCATAATAATCATCGTAATAATAATAATAATAACAATACAAAAGTTGTTTGAACCGTATTTGTAACGTTACGCCGTTAACATTTCCGGCGTTTAGTACAGGTTCTATGCAGGATGTATTCGGGCTTACTATAAGAGCTACAATACCAACCAGACTACGTTTCTTTGTTCCCTAAATAGTTGATAATGAAAAACAATTATTTTTTGTACAAAATGATGACGAAACCATATTGTTTTAACAACAGGAAATGAATATATACGTCACGTATTGTTCTAAGCGTACGTATATACTAATGAATGAATTTAAAGTAATGCTTTCATCGATTTTATCATAAACAGATCTGGGAATCGAATAATTAACTAGGTTTTTGTTCAATTTTTAATCTCGGATGAATTGTTTGTTAATATAAAACCACTAATTATATCAACAAACGCGTATCAAATGGATACGAGTTATCCAGAGATAAAATTTTAAACTTGAATAATAAACAAATTACGCGTTTATTCAAACGGATAATGTCAAGATAAAAATACGACGTTTCTCGAAATCCGTGTAGAATGAAATATAATAATCATATTTTAATCTAAATTGTATGGAACCGACTAAATCCCTACATTCTAGCTTCGAGATCTCAATTTGGGTTAAAATCAGCGAAGTAACTCGAGTTTCAAATTGTTATTATGGGCGAATGAATAACTCGTATAACTCGATAATATATTTTAAATTAAATAATCCAATATTTTCGAGTCAAAAAACTGCGCGAGTTGCCCCAAAACATTGGTAAGGTGGGCTTTTTCCTGAACACCAAAGCCCGATGGTTCGAACACTTTTACAGGCGTTCACATCCTCCAAGCCAAGAAATAAAGCTCGGAATCGGATCATCTTTATCTTTTGTTATTCATATTTTTTCAGATATTTTATTTTCGGATTGAGTGTTTGTGAATAAACAAATGCGAGTCGTAAATTCGGATAAAAATTAAATGGATGTTGTGTTTATCCGAAGATAAACGTTCGAAGCTTTATCTACTAACGAGTTACTCGAATTAAAACGTATAACGATGGATAAGAAAATTCGCATTCTCAGAATTCGTTGAAAATAAAAGAATTATATTTCAAATTTTATTTATTATTTGTTAGAAAATGTATCTTTAATTTGTTCTTATCCGAACGTATAACTAGGATAATATTCTTGGATAAGTTGATATTTTCGGATAAAAAGAGATACGAGTATTATTTAGTTATTTTATCTTTGGATAAGTTAACTGGATTGGTAAATAGTCTATGTTTTAAGCAAACGGATAATATCTGAATTTAATTCAGTAGATCGATCCAATTAATAAAAGTTATATAAATTCAGAGTTCTACCAGGAAACGTTGGATTTGTTAAGTAAATCTCGGGTGGAATACATTACAAATGAAACTGGTTTTAATTCAAGGCAAACTATAAACGAAATGAAAATATTTTTATTTATTTCTAAATGTTACTGGATATAAATTTTAATTAATAATGCTTTAACTTTTTAAGCGACAAACTCTCGGAATTATATTTTTTATAAATTGGAAAAGATTTACTGAATATAAATAAGATATTATATATTCTACATTTTGTTTTGAACTCGAGTAACAAAGCTTAAATGTTTATCGTCGGATAATCCCTAAATATTGTATTTGGTTACAAAGGATTTATCCGAAAATATCTTTAAAAATTAGAATAACTTAAGATAATGGTTTTCATTATATAAGAACAGAAGCCGATGAAACCCTCCTTTGAAGTCTATTTCTCCCGGGTCTTGTCTACCCCTCTCTGTATGGGTTATTCTCAAAAGGCGCGATTCGTACGCCTCCTAACGGTAGATGTTTTCGGAGCGAGAGCTCGTCGAGCGAATATCTCTAGCAGCCTTGGAGTTCGTCCAAAAAACGTCGTCGTTTGTGGAGAGAGAGAATTTCCAATTTTCCGTAGACAGGGGGGATGAAGTAGGACCCCTTCTAACTCGTAAAATTGGGAATTTTACCCATACAGAGAGGAGCGCTATATGGAACATTGGAGTAGTAGACTTCAAAGGAGGGTTTCATCGGCTTCTGATAAGAACAAATACACGAATTAAATCGAAATTTGATGATGAAACTTGACCTTATCTCAAGAATATCTTTAAGAATCTTACGTTAATTGGAATCAGTTTTACGTACAAAAATTCCATCGTTACGTCAAACTTTTTAAGGTTCGAGCGATTTAAAATCTAACTCCACCCATTCATTGACTGTCGTATCTTAAAGATACGCCTTTAACCATTCATAAACTACATCTATAAAAAAATGACGAGTCACTATGAATCAAAATTCCGTAGAAATAAAAGTCCATTAAAGGGAAAATGGAGACGTTTGACAGTTGATTCTGTCGCGTTCTGGCACTAATGATAAGGTCGCTTATGCGGGTTATTTTTCGTAAAAGTAAAAGTCCTACCTCTCGTACGAAAATTATCATTATTATAAACTCCCTATTCTTATTGGTTGAGATATTATTATTAATTAAATTCACAAGGACACACTGCACTTCTTAAAGCTGAATATATTTATTTAGAGACTCTAAATAAATATAGTCTATAAATAAATATGTTTAGGATTTGGAAGTGCAGTGTGTCCTTGTGAATTTAATAATAACGAAAATTATCGTTAATTAAGTTCCAGAAATAAAATACGTCGTATATCGGAAAATAAAATTACCTATATATATTTAACAGTTTCAATTTGAAGTTTTTTAAAGAACGTGTTAACCTAGAGATATAAAATTTTAAGTATGGCGTTTTAATAGTTTATGGTTAAAAGTAAAAATCTAATCCATAGGTATTCGAGAAAAAAATGGTAACAGCTTGACTTTATATATGTCTCGATTCAAAGGTTATTTTCTATTCCGGGAATCGCGCGAACGGAAAACGTAATATAAAGGTCATCAATGGCGCATCTTTTTCCTAGAACTATATACGTTGCTAGTAGAACTTACTAGAAAAGCAGCGGCGTTCGACGGAGCTGCCTAGGTTTTTTTTTCCGGGGAAAATCGTCCTCCGAAGAACGAACGTACTGAACGAGAGAAAGAAAATAGGGGGAAAAGGTAGAGAAAGAGGGGATTATCGAGCGATGCGGCGAAACAAAACTGAATCTCGTAGGAGAAACACCCAAGAGTCGTGTTTGTCCAATAGGCACGCGACTCGAGGTCCTCGATTAAGCTAGAGAACTCGCGGGGTATTGCGCGCTGTATGGTCTTATACACGTGCCTCCAAGGCTCCATTGTCGCTATTCCGCCTATGAAAGGAAGGAAGTAAACCCGCGTGAAAGGCGATCGATTCCATTCCGCGCTACATATACGTGATAAATAATTTCGCTATTCGTCCCTCGAAACGAGACTCCCCACCAATCTGAGTTCTGCCATGCGCTCGTGAAAACATATACCCTACACATATCCTCTCCAAATTCAGGTTTAAACCTTTTTAGAAGAAAAAATAATATTTTAATCGAATTATATAAATTTGTAAATACCGGTAAATTAAAGCGAAGTTTGAAGTAATATCAAAAGACTATCACTTTATTCCATAAAAGTAAACAACGCCCCGTAGCTTAATACTATCAGGTCCAGTTTTACGCCATAGGCCATCACTGAAAAATAGACAAAAAAGTCATCACCTCTGTCTGGCTCGAGCGATTTGGACTCTTCCTCGATATTTTGAGTCGGGAGAGAGGGACGGAAATTTGGCTATATTGTCTTCGCCCCAACTACGGAGTTTTTCAATGAGTGGCGCTTCTTCCGTTCATTATTTACACCGATTGCAGCCGCTAGAGTGTCTCGAATCGGTACATTTACCTCGACCGTTGCTGATAGTATTAAGCTACGGGGCGTTGTTTGCTTTTATGGAAAATAAAGTGATAGACTTTTGGTAATATTAATTCCACAAGGACACACTGCACTATGTTTAATAAAATTCGCATTTCATTTTCAGCAGAAGCCGATGAAAAGCCGATGAAACCCTCCTTTGAAGTCTATTACTCCCGGGTCTTGTCTACCCCTCTCTGTATGGGTTATTCTCAAAAGGCGCGATTCGTACGCCTCCTAACGGTAGATGTTTTCGGAGCGGGAGCTCGTCGAGCGAATATCTCTAGCAGCCTTGGAGTTCGTCAAAAATACGTCGTCGTTTGTGGAGAGAGAGAATTTCCAATTTTCCGTAGACAGGGGGATGAAGTAGGACCCCTTCTAACTCGTAAAATTGGGAATTTTACCCATACAGAGAGGAGCGCTATATGGAACATTGGAGTAGTAGACTTCAAAGGAGGGTTTCATCGGCTTCTGTTTTCAGACTAAGTTTCGAAAGCTCTATCGCTTCATCTTCAGGTCATTAACTAAAAGATTACAAATCCATATTTAATTCTAAAATCATCCCTGGGTTTGTTTTAATATATTCATATTGAATTACAGTATTAAGTTTCACCTTTAAAACATTATTACTTTATATTTTTTTGAGGAGAATAAGTTACACATTTATCTTAATTAGAACGTTAATTTATCAATCTTGTAAAAATGTCAATATATATAATAATAATTGGCGTAATAACCCAATAATTACGTGAGATCACGGTATCACCCGCAGTGCGCCCGCAGCCAAATCAATTCCAAAGAAATCGAACAACTTTTAAGTTAGAAAAACTACCCGAACGGAAATAAAAAAGATATAATAATTATGATATAAGAAATCGAAATAATATTAAAACGTCCCTCAAAATCGCTCAAAATTACAAAGGCGTTTCAAAAAATTCCGAAATATCAAAGAGTGACTGAACAAGATGGTCGTAGGGCCACGGTAGTTACGCGACGTGACTACGTGTTTTCGCAGCCGAAGTTTAGTCTCTAATTAAAACCGCGGCTAAGGTTACAAGTTGCACTTCACGATGACATCTGCCTCTTCATTTATGATCCATAATCCATGATTTAACGTCTGGCTCTCCCTTTATTATCCCAAATCCATGACGATTTAACGTCTGGCTCTCCCTTTATTATCCCAAATCCACGACGATTTAACGTCTGGCTCTCCCTTTATTATCCCAAATCCACGACGATTTAACGTCTGGCTCTCCCTTTATTATCCCAAATCCATGACGATTTAACGTCTGGCTCTCCCTTTATTATCCCAAATCCATGACGATTTAACGTCTGGCTCTCCCTTTATTATCCCTTATCCATGACGATTTAACGTATGGCTCTCCTTTTATTATTCCTAATCAATGACGATTTAACGTCTGGCTCTCCCTTTATTATTCTTAATCAATGACGATTTAACGTCTGGCTCTCCCTTTATTATTCCTAATCAATGACGATTTAACGTCTGGCTCTCTCTTTATTATTCCTAATCAATGACGATTTAACGTCTGGCTCTCCCTTTATTATCCCTAGTCCATGATTTTACGTCAGGCTCACCGTTTATTATCCTTAAAGCATCCCTGGCTTTGACAGTGGTGGTGGGGGCATCGCGCGGTACTCAAAAGTGACTCAAAAAGAGGTTTTCGCGTAACTAAACAAAGAATTAAATTTTTTGCGTAACTAAAAATAAGAGAAAAAAACTAAAAGGAAAAATTCACTTTCTCCGAAAAATGAAGTGACGTTTAAAAAATTGTGTAAAAAACCAAAATAACCCCAAAGGGTTCCTCCACCCATTCGATAAAAGTAAGGGACGGGATTGATTTTGATTAAAGAATGTCTAGATGTCGAACAACGCCGTTTCAACAATTCGACCGCAGAAATACTTCAATCAATCCATGTCGTTAGCTAAAATGAGGAAATTCCCGTTTTCTCCGATTTTGTTTAAAAAAAATATATATATATATTAAATTCCCCCGGAGCCTGTATCGCGTGACGTAAAAGGTTACCGCCCATTATCACTACTAAAACCAGTGACGTCACAACAATTATATCCCCTTCACTGTCTCGATGAATCCCCCGCAGAAACGATCCAGAAAGACCCAAAACTGTTCTCCTTGAGAAACTATAGTTTTCATTCTTTAACTTAAAAAACCCTAACGGTATTTCGAAAAGATTATTTTTTTTCCTCAAACAACGCCTGATTCTGACTAGAAGTATCGTTATTGGTTACCGTTATTCGTGGCGGCGGTGGGAAAAATATGTAAAAGGGGGGTAAAACTGGGATAACTGGATTTTTCCGCAGCGAAGGTAAAAGCGGGACGATATAGAGTTTGAAGAAAAAAAAAAGAAAAAAAATGGTAGGTAACTTTGGCGTTGTTTCGGAAGAGGGCGTCCTGGACGGTTATTTCTCGTCCAGGTAAAAACCAGGTGAGGAACCGTGGCTAGCGGGACCTGATATACGCGAAAGCCACAGAGTGCTTCGAGAGGAGAACCAAGCTAGACTAGAAAGGTTCTCGCGTAGCGCGCAATTAAAACCCCCCAAAAAATATTAGAAACTTGAACGAGAGTCTCGATTCTCTCTTCCATAATTTAAACGAACGGTTTTAACATCGCGGATCCGTTACAATACGGTCAAGATATGTACCGTTAATCGACCATAACGTTTATTTATTTACCCCGAACACAAAAAATAGGGGGTTCTTTCTCTTAACTAGAGAACAACTTTGTGCGCGAATTTTTTCCCGCAATTCTTATTATTATTCTTCGAGATATTGGATCACGATCTCGAAGCGGTCAACTGGAAAAATTATAACGCGCCTTTATCGAAATTTTAATTTCGTTTTGATTGATTGGAACGGTGACGCGAATGTTGGATTAACGGGCGTTTTTGACGCTTCGGAAAGCAGAAAAGAAATTGTTCTTTAGATCGGTTGTACAGTGGTTTGAAAAAAAATTAAAAATAGTTAGGGCAGCGCGAGTACCGTTAGCCCGTCTCGGATGCTGACTGTGGAAGACTCGACTTACTCGTCGAGTTCGACACCGAGCTTCGGATCTTACCGCGCGGCATCGGGTCGAGCCGGAATGATGACCGAAATGGCCGATTTTCACGATGTAAGTCGAACATCATCGTTTAAAATTGGTATTTTGGGGGCTTTTGAACTGTTCCTTGAATTTTTTTTAAATGCGAAAGTGTCCAGAAAGTGTTTATAAGGGATTTGATATATTTTGATTTGCAATAGGTATGAATTAGTTTTAACTATATACTTCAGTATTACAGTAATTTTGGAAATTGCAAAATTTCGGGGAATTTAATGATATTTGCATTTCTTGATTTTAAATTATCTTTGAAACGATTCAAAATTATTATTTCTGACTAAACAACCCATACGTTCGTGAAAAATGCAATGTTTTTATAATATTTGGGGATTTTCAACAATGGTTTGAAGTTAAATACATTGTTTTTTAAATATAGAAGTGTCTAGAAAGTGTTTATAAGGGATTTGATATATTTTGATTTGCAATAGGTATGAATTAGTTTTAAGTATCTAAAGAGTGGAAATTTCGAAATTACGCGGCGAATTTAAGGGTATTCACAAAATGATAAATTTGCATTTATGTTATTTTAAATTCGAAATATCTTTTTGAAACGTTTCAAAATTCTTATTAAACAACGTGAAAAATGCAAATGTTTTTATGATATTTGGGGATTTTCAACTGTTCATTGAAGTTATTTACATTTTTTTAGACACAAAAGTGTCCAGAAAGTGTATTTGAATTTTATCGCTGTTATAAGGGATTTGACATATTTTGATTTGCAATAGGTATGAATTAGTTTGAACTATATAGGTCTAAAACTGGTAAATTACTTGGTAATTTAATGTCTCACGCATCTCTGTTATTTTAAATTCGGAATCTTTCTTTAAAACTCTTCGAAATCTTATTTCTGATTAAACCACCCATACACTCTTGAAATATCAATGTTTTTCGCGATTCTCTTGACCATTCGACTTTGCATTGATATTGCAAAGTGACTCTGATAGTAAAAATTACATTAACATATCCTCAAAGACTCCAAACATGAACTATTGTAAAATAGTAGTGGAACGACTTAAAAAGTTAAAATATTAAATTTTGACCTCTTACCCCTTAAATTACCAGGGTAACTTACCGATTTAGAACTCTAGTTAAGACGCGATGGTTTTTAAGGATTCAATAGGCATATCTTTTTGCGTAATACATTTAATCAGATTTAATCCGAGTAATCAAATGTAATACAATTTATTTTGGGTTGCAATCGGTATATTTTTTCTTTTTTTTTTTTTTTTTTTTTTTAATTTTAAACCTTTTTGAAACGTTTCTGAAATTAAATTAATTTTGATGCAATATTTTTTGGGGGTTTTGAAACTTAATGAGGCGCAAATAAATTCAAAATAAGTGTACATTTAATCGTATTTAATCAGATTTAATCGAATCAAAAAGATTCGATGCATTATGGAAATTAAAAGTTAATTTAGTTGTTAATAATGAAAATGAAATATTACTAACGCGAACCAATCTTTTGGGTTGAAAAACATTATGATACTTTGTTTTCTTAATGGTTAGGTGACATATAATTAAGACCATAAGGAAGTTTTCAATATTGGGGAAATTATTACTATTAAAAATATATATACCGTTATATTTTAAATTCATGCTGGGTCATATATGCAATTTCGTACTGCATAATGGCAATGGTGAGGTATAGACCTAACCCTAAAATGTTTATGCCCTGATTACATTGTTTTTTTTTGTGTGTTATGTTTATAACTTTAATATTTTTTATTCATATGTGTTAATTGCTCGTGTATATGATTTATATTAAGAACTATTGCGTAAAACATCACCTTGCTATAATACGGCGTGAGTAGCGCTTCAAAAGTTGGAAACGCAAATACTTTAAATAATAATTTATATAATCCCCTTGCAAGCGTAGCCGGATGTACTTAAGCTCTAATTAAGCTGCAGCTTAGGGTCTAAAAATATCCTAAAATCAAAATTGGCCATAAGTTCAGTTACAGAATATCGCAACTGGTTTGTTGGCTAAGAAACAATTAAACTTTGAGACAATGCTAAGAATCAAAAGTTAACTCGCATACTCTAGTACAGATGGCGTGGCATTCGAGTCAAAAGTTAAAAAGATACCTTATTAAACCATATGGTTAGTTACACCTCGGTTAATTTTCTGTCATTTCACGCTTTTGGTACGATTAATGTAGTTCAAAGTTGATTACATGTACGGCTACGTAATTGAAGTAACCAAAAAATAAATAAATGTAATTGTATTTAAATTAATTCATCAAATAGAGCGTATTCGTGGTTCGATCGCGGCCTGGTGTTATTGAGAACGTAACACTTCAACGGTATCGCGGACCATTAACGAATAACATTAAATCAATACAAAAATACAGCGTTTAAATGTTAGTTAAGAGTGCAGACAAATATTTCACGTTAAAATATTAAATTCCTTAAGTGATTTTATAAACAATTTATTTACCATATGTTTTAATACGGAGCTCTCGTAATGATAAATAACGTTACGTAAAACTATAACGAAATTAAAACAAATACCTGATCAAAACTTTCACGTATACGTACACGTCTAAAAGTCTAAGTGTAAGGACTTTATCGCCAAGGGTTAATCGTTAACCACTTCTGTCTTATCTGAGCACGTTCTAGCGGATTGCGTAGTAACGTAACTGATTACAGCCTTTCGTAATACTCGGTAACATAATTATTTTAAAAGTTATGTTAAAAGTTTCAGGCTTAATTGTACACTAATTACTCCAGCTCATCGCGTTGTTCGTCTATCCGCGAAGAACAAAACTAGAGCTCGGAATCGGATCTGTTATCTTCTGTTATTCATATTTTTTCAGATATTTTATTTTCGGATTGATTGTTTGGGAATAAACAAACGCGAGTCGTTAAATGAATGATGGGTTTATCCGAAGATAAACGCTCGAAACTTTATCTATTAAACGTGTAACGATGGATAAGAAAATTTGCATTCTTAGAAATACAAATATTCGTGGAAAATAAAAGGAAATATATTTCAAATTTACAATTCAAAGAAAATAAATAAAGCCAATCATTTATAATTTTTGAAGAATTGTTCTCGGATAATATTCTAGGATAAGATGACCATTTCAGATAAAAAGAGTATTATTTTGTTACTTAATCTTTGGATAAGTTAACTGGATTGATAAATAGTGTATATTTAAGCAAACGTATAATATCTGAATTTAATTCAGTAGATCTAACCAACTAATACAGATTCTGACCTCTAGAACAAACGCGAAATACGGAAATTATTTCGTACTTTTATATGATATAAACGTATTGAAACACGGATTTTTAGGCTAAACATACGATTATATTTCTAGACGTTTGTGAGTTCTAACTCTGTCAGTCAGAGGGGTTTCCCCTTTAAATGACGCATAATCCATAGGAATTCGAATAAAAAAAATGGTGACAGGCTAACTTTAACTATGTTGTCGAGATCGATATCAGAATAGGGACCCTGCCCAGGACGTTGAAGTTGGGAAAAATCGCTGTGCAAATATATTTATAAGACCTTTTGGCATACTTATGTCTAACGCGTTTCATTCTTATGGTATAAAGGCACATTTTCAATCAAGAATTTTTTGGCTAAGAATCGAGCTTTCGTGTTAAAAACGAATGTAAAGCTTAAATCAAGCTTTTCATTTAACCCACAGTTCACGAACTTCGGTGATTGAGAAGCGGATATCTAAATGAATTTGATACAAGATTCTCTTGGAAAAGCGAAAGCAAAAGCTTTAATAATGTTGATTGAAAACGGGGCTTTACGAATAGGAAATTTTGGGAAGGAAAGAGAATTTATACGTTCGACCTTGGGATAATTTTTGATAACACGACTATTAGAGCGGATACGAAAAAGGTGCTTGTCGTATTTGCATATAATCGTTGGTTCTTGATGTGGAGAGGTAGGTAGGAATGATGGAGATGCGGGACTCGAATATATCCCACCCTTATCATTTACGTTAACGCGGAAATCACCCGCGGTGGCGATTCTAAACCTATTTAAAAACTTTAACGCCGAGACTCAATCTCAATAAATTTTGTAATTTTCGTGTATGTTGAGAGTAATTTTCATGTATGGCGTGAATTTAGCTTCGCTATATTAGGATGACTATTAAATTAAACATATTGTAGTACTGACTGCAACCGGAGGCCACGAGATTAGTTCCCAATAGATGGCGATTGGTTGGTGTTTAATTTTAAGAGTTAATATGGAGGTTTTAATCGTTTTATTTAACAGATTGATTTTATATTTCATAAGTTCAAATACCATAAAATTTGTTTTTTTCTTCGCTTCAATTTATGTTATCCGGTAATTTCCGTCTTAACGTAACCTATAACTAGTAAAATATTTATATACTCCTGTTACGATTTGTCTGAATATTCACCACAGTTATGTCTTTCAGTAATTGCTTTCTTTAGTTATGTCCCCCACAATGCTATTGTCATTTACAGTAATTATAATTCACATTTATATGCTAAACAGCTCCTACACAGTTGTGTTCTAAACAGTAATTAGCCTACACATTTATGTGCTAAACAGTAATTATCCTACACACTTATGTGCTAAACAGTAATTATCCTACACACTTATGTGCTAAACAGTAATTATCCTACACACTTATGTGCTAAACAGTAATTATCCTACACACTTATGTGCTAAACAGTAATTATCCTACACACTTATGTGCTAAACAGTAATTATCCTACACACTTATGTGCTAAACAGTAATTATCCTACACACTTATGTGCTAAACATTAATTATAATACGCGTTTATGTGCTAAACATTAATTATCCTACGCATTTATGTGCTAAACAGTAATTATCCTACGCATTTATGTGCTAAACAGTAATTATCCTACGCATTTATGTGCTAAACAGTAATTATCCTACGCATTTATGTGCTAAACAGTAATTATCCTACGCATTCATGTGCTAAACAGTAATTATCCTACGCATTTATGTGCTAAACAGTAATTATCCTACGCATTTATGTGCTAAACAGTAATTATCCTACGCATTTATGTGCTAAACAGTAATTATCCTACGCATTTATGTGCTAAACAGTAATTATCCTACGCATTTATGTGCTAAACAGTAATTATCCTACGCATTTATGTGCTAAACAGTAATTATCCTACGCATTTATGTGCTAAACAGTAATTATCCTACGCATTTATGTGCTAAACAGTAATTATCCTACGCATTTATGTGCTAAACATTAATTATCTTACACAGTCATATCAGTGGCGTATCTAGAGGGTTTGACGCCCGAGGCGATCTGTGAATTTTGCCTCCCCTTCCGCCTCCCGTAGATACGCCAGTGAGTCATATCCTATATATACGGCAATTGTCTTACATAGTCAAATTATATAAAGTAATTGTCCTCCACAGTCAAATCATTTAAAGTAATTGTCCACCACAGTCAAATCCTATACAGTAATTGTCCACCACAGTCAAATCATACACAGTAATTGTCCACCACAGTCAAATCCTATACAGTAATTGTCCCCCAGGTGTTACCCAATCGGGAATTCCCCCCAACAATGACGTTCAATACATTATCTTCACTAGTTACGCCCTATACGCTTGCCATAAACAATTACGTCCTGTTGAGTAATTATTCTCTAGAGTTAAGTTTAAATCCTTCACAAAAAGCTAATACTTTATACAAGTTTATGGAAATGGGATTAATTAAATACCAAGATCTTTACAGAAATTGAACTCGTACATTTGTGGTCAATGCGCGGTAACTAAAAACGGTACTTCGCCATGCAATTACATCACTTAGAAATTTGTAGATTTGACACACTGCATGGTATTTTACATTTAGCTAAAACTAGATCTGCACAGACCTTGATATAATACAACGTATAACGTCCAACCCAAACCAACTTATTTAATTTTTATCTCATTTTAATCGTCGATATACGGTTTAAAATTACCATACAAACGACATATAGACACGACGGGACCCTTCGGCACGGCTGCGCGAGTTGCTTGCTAATATGGAACGATATTTAGCCGAGCTCTGAAGTCGCGCGAAGCCTAGCTCGATTACTTCGAATATTTTCTCTTGTAGAAATTATGAAAGTTAGCAGAAATATATGGCGATAATTGCACCGTCTTTTACAATAGTACCATAGGCATGTATAGCATTTATAATCCGGTTTGTGAATTATGAGAGCTCTAGCGCCCTTCGCCTCGTACGCCGCGAGAAACAAAAAAAGCCATTTGATAGTAAAAGAAAAGAAAATTAGAATAAATTCCCAATTAAAGTGAGTTTCAAAAATATTCGTAGAAACATTTGCCGATGTTGAAAAAACTGAAGTAGTTTAAAGATTGTAAATTGGTACGTTAAGCCTCGACGAACTCCCGCTCCGAAAATATCTACCGTTAGGAGGCGTACGAATCGCGCTTTTTGAAACTAACCCCATACAGAGAGGGGTAGACAAGATCCGGGAGTAATAGACTTCAAAGGAGGGTTTCATCGGCTTCTGAAATAAGTTAAATTCGGCCCATTGAGTTTCTTAAAACCGTCACCAGATGGCGATAGCCTACGCCGTTGTGTAATGATGGGAAAGTACTGTTTAAAACCCGGGAGACATTGTTGGGTTCATCTGATTGGTTAGATTTTATACATAACTGTAATTCAAACTTAAATATAAACTTAAAAATTAATTTAAACGCCAAAACGTGTCCAATAATTATACGAAAAGCGTCTTAGTCATGGTAATTCCAAAAATATATTTAAAACACCAATTTTGATATCAAATCTCTTTTACAATACATTTAAACTTTCTTTCAACATGAGTAAATGGTGAAATTATTGAAAGAGTTCCATGTCACCTTACCTTCAATTTTTTGAAGGTGTTTACAGAAAGGCGCGATACACCGCATGCAAATTACATATATTTTCGTTTAAGCTAAAAACATCCTTCTAGAGTGGATTTTCTAGGATAATTACTTAACGTGTCCTTTGGCGGTATCAGGCAACCCAAAATTAAACAAATTATAATGATGGAATTTTTTAGAGGTGTGAAATTTCACGTATTGTTTCTAGCGCGTATGTAATTAACACGGTTACTATGTTTTTGTTGTAATTATACCCAGAATACATCCAGAAATAAATATGTTTTTCTACGTGTTCTATTACGTTGCAAGATTTGGGTCCATTTGATCGACATCCATGCGTACAAATGTATTCACCCAAGTATCTTAGACGTTCTAAATCTAACCGAAATCTAACTATCAGCAAAGATCCAGGTTTACGTCATAGCCCATCACTTAAAAGTAGCCAAAAAATAATCACCCTTGTCTGGCTCGAGTGTTTTGGACTCCCTCGATATTTTGAGTGGGGAGAAAGGGACAGAATTTAGGGGGTTAATTGTACATACACCACCTAGGCCTATATTTTTAATGACATTACATATGCAAATTGGTAGTATGAATAGTTTATTTACAATTTTATTAAGGGTTATTTGGTACTTTTTTAATTTTGCAGTACGAACAAATTCTTTGGGGGGGGGGGGGGTATAGTACATTTTTGAACTTTCAAATCTTCAAAACTGGCGTCACTTCTCCCCGTAACATCGGCAAGCAGCCCTCGATGATGGAGAGCAAAGACTTTTTTTTCCCGCGAAATACGTTTTACAAATTGAGGAATGTACAATTCCAAAATCGCTCGGAACAACACTGTGATAGGGTGAAAATTCCTATAACTGAAGGTTATAACAATTCGTAACTATAATCCAAACGAGTCAAATTTTATAGTGGAGAGTTTTAAATGGCTAGACACGCGCGCGTGTGCGAAGTTATAAAATGGGTTGCCCAGAATCAAGTCCTTTTCTATACACTCATGCAAATTCGTTCGGCGTCAAATAAAACGAAAGGAAACCAACCGACGCGTGTAATAATAATAATCCTTCGAAGTCCACGCTGTTTAACTCTAGAGTATATTGTTTTTCCAAGGTAACCGTCAAGTTTATGAGCGACCGGATAGAGATTTGCCCCGTACGGCCGGGCCATATCCAAAAGGAAGCCAGCAGCTCTGACTAATCTAATACCTCTTCCTTAATTTTCTCCCTAGCGGCGGTGGTGACCTAACAAAAAGGCTAAATACGCAAAGAGCGTACGGAAAATATAAAGGTCTAATGAAAATAAACTATACATGCAATTCCAGAGACTGAAGAAAATCTTACTAGGTCGAAAACATCCTCGCACAGTTATTGGCTTTTAAAATTTAACTTAGCCGCGTTCACAGTACAGATTTTGAAACCGTTTTAAACCCTTTTGGAAAGGTCAAATTATAAAATTTTGGGGTCACCCATGTAGAGTCTCACCGATCAATAAATCAAATAAATGTCCAAAAAAGACGATTCGGTTTCAACAACCGATAGATGAAGCTACGATAAATCGATTTATAAAGATAATGCGTCAACATGTGACGCTTAAAATTGAATATAATTTTTTTTTTACCTTTGCAAATCGATTAAGAAATACTAGTGTGACCGTAGCTTTTGAGAAGCTACCCGAATCGAGTCAGTTCTATTTAAATCAATTTCATTAGACCTTAAAAACAAGCGACTTATAGCGGTGATGTCGAGGGGGAGGGGTAAAAGAATGAAAATAGGAGCTTTCGTGCGTGATGGCGCGCTTAAACCACGCGCTGGACAGGAAATCGCGTAAAGTTATGCCATTAAAAACCATTTCCGGCCTTGGAACCCGCGGCCATAGCGAACTATAACTACATAAGCTGTTGTGATTTAGCAACGAGCGAAACAAAAGCTAGCTCGTATACGCCTACTCAGTTATAACCTCGGAAGGGATCTAAAATTCAATTGAAAATCGGGGCTTTCCTATAGGAATAAAAATCGTTTACAACTTTGCGACGGTGATGTATATTAAATGTATACGATGCGTGGCCTTAATGCGATATTCCGAGCAGGTTCTTTCGACGACGTTGGCTAACGTTTGTCAGCCATGAAAAGGATAATGCCTACCACGTTCGAAACAACTGGGCTCCAACATTACTATTACGCGCTGTTGTGTTTAATAGGCGAGAGCCGCTCAGAGTCTATTATTATTATTATTATTATTAGATGTTGGACTCATCCGAGTCTCACCGAGTGTCTTTTTATCTCTTATTACATAACTGTAATTTAAAAATAATTACGCTAAGCCTTTTTGGTCGTATCGACCCCCCCATAAAAGGTTTTGCGCGTGGAATTGTGACGCCGAAAAGCACTTATCTCGATTAAAAAATAATACAAAACACTTTTGATATGAGCTCGCATGAAGTCGCTTTCTTACAAATTACTGAAAGGTTACGAGACTATCGCTTGGTCTCAAAAAAGATACAACAGTTGTTTTGTCTTTATAAGTCAACGTATAATTTAATTTGGAACATTTTCGTCTCCATTTGTTATAGTTTCAATGCCTATAAAGCTCGGAATCCAATAATAAATATCTTAGGATATCCATTGATAACTAGGAGCTTTTTTCAGATATTTTAATCTCGGATAAATTGTTTGTTAATATAATACCGCAAACTGACTGAAATGCTGGATACGAATTATCCGGAGGTAAAATTTGACGCTTGATTAATAAACGAATTACGCGTTTATTCAAACGGATAATGCGAAGATAAAAATTTAACGTTTTTCGAAATCAGTGTAGAATGAAATATAATTATTATTTTTTAAATATAAATTGAAAGGAACAGCGACTAAATTACTACGTTCTAGCTTCGAGTTTCAAATTTTCATATCGGCGAATAACGTACCAATTTCCTATAACAATTGAGTACGAATGAAAAGTTTGCCGTTACATTCGGTTATACTTTTACTCGAATAAGAAATGGATATGTTTTTCGCGAACGGATAAAATCTGATTAACATTCAATTAACGTTAGTTTTAGTATGATTCAGATCAACCGAGGGTAAACATGAATTTTTAGTGAAAATGCATAATTAACAGAATTAAAGTTACGATTTAATAAATTAAATTTCCCGCCATTAATCTATTATCTATATATAAAACCTCAACAATATTTTTTTCCCGAGAACTTGATATCAAAAATAATTAATATTATTATTAAATATAATAATAATAATCATGAAAAACCTCATACAGATAGAGTGGTACCCCAAAAATGCAATAATGTTTATTTAACTTAAAATTATTTATAAATAGCGTTATATTTCCCCTTTTACGATTATATATGGCCACAGGGCCTGGCTCAAGACCGGACAATGTGGGCCAGAACCCGGAATTAGCTACAATACTGAAATGGAGCCAAAAAAAAATTACAATCTATTATTGAAATCGAAACCATATTTTCTCAAACAATTCGAGGAAGTTGGTTTATAATTTTTTTTTTTCCAACTTCTCAATCGTCTTTCGAATTCTTAAGTATACACGGGGCTTAAAATTAAACCAGGAATAAGGAGAAATCTAGTATAAAAACGAGAGAAAAATGTCATAGAAAGTTATTTTTTATAAATATCAGATTTTTTCCCCTCAAAAAAATTGGCGACCCATTGGTTTGATATTATATATACTTTATATATTGTGTGCTAGAATTCCTTGATCACATTTATACGCTCTATTTCATTATAATAAGGCTTACACTTGAACTAAACGTTTCCGCCGATCGCTAAAAATCGTTCTATCATTATTATGTTATTATACAAGCTATTTAGTCGCGCATTCACACACCTGATATTTAATTATACACACTGCTTTATTACTTTACCCTAATAAATCCGAAAAAAAGAATTATTTTGCGCAATAAAATTTTAAAATTTAATTATTTTAAGATCAAATTAATTTTTATCAGTATTATTATTATGACCATATTAAGCAAATCCTTAGAAATTAAAGGAAATTCAATGAATATCCCAAGGGATGGTGGTGAAATTTTAACATACGATAAAATAGATTTAATTTTAATTTTCTTAATTGTTTGTAAGAAAGGGAGAATGTGACCTAATAACGAGTGACTTTTTTTTCAATTCCTTATTGTTTAAATATGCCTAATCCACCGATAAAACGTTTAAAAAACAAATATTTAACTAGAAATAAATTTAAAACTTACACGGAAAATAGGTTTAGCGGGATTCATGGAGATCCAGGCTGAATTGCCTACGTGTAAGGTTTAGCGACCAATGAGCGAAGGCCCGTCGTTCACGCGAAATCTCCACGAGACTTACAAACGCATTCGATTCGTCGCTAGACCTTATACGCGAGGAAATCAGGATCCCCATGAACCCCGTTAAAACTATTTTCCGGGTAAGTTTTAAATTTATTTCTAGTTTCATATTTGTTTTATTAACACTAATAGCCAAGTCGTAATATTCCTCTTACTATAGGTCCTATAACACTGTATTTAAAGTATAAATCTCACCGATTTCTAATGCAATTCAAATGGAAGATTTAACAAACTCAATCGCGATAACTTAACCCAAAGTCAGAATTAAAATCAATGTAAGGTGTCACCATTTTTTTCGAATACGCATGGATAATATTTTTAGTTTTATCATACTATTAAAACGTCATATTCAAAATTTTATGACTCTGGGTTGAAGTGTAAAGAAACTTCAAAATGAAAATGTTAAAAATATATGGTTAATCCGATATATGATATGGAACGTAATTAAAGATAATTTTCATACGAAAGGTAGAAGTTTCTGGATTAAGTACTTTCATGAAAAAGAATGCACGAAAGTGACCTTATTACTGGTGCCAGAACGCCCGCGAATCAACTCTAGGATCTACAACTTTAATTCTTAAAATTTCGAAAATGGTGATAATTAAAATATGTATTTTTAATACCGCTTTAATTTGTTCTATGACATATACGATCTTTTCAAAAGAGTCAACTTTGAAATTTTATTAATTTAACGGGCACGCAAATAAAGGTGCGTTTTCAATTAAGATTTTGCGTCAAATCAAAGTTGAATCTTATATCAGGCTTTCGTTTATAAGACTTCAAATGAGAAAGAAGCCGATATCTAGATAAATTTTATTACAAGCTTTGAAAAGCGAAAAACTTAATTGAAAACGGAACTTTACCAAATAAATCACCTCTGAAAATAGGTGAAATAATTATTATATTTGCAAAAGTATTCCATCTTGTTTGAGGCCCGGTAAAAATTATGTTTAAGTGATTTAGGTAGTGTATCCCATATTCCAACAATATTAACACAATCTACAAGTATATTGGTTATTGGTTATATTATAATAACAGTACTGCACCTATAGTTCCTGTTATTACACGCAAATTACGCGGGGAGGTTGGAATTGTTTTTTTTTCCACAAAATTCCTAGCAATGCCGAGCTGTACTCGATTATACTTATACACAATCGTTTTCTGATTGGTTTGTCGAAGCAATGAGCCGTAAAGTTTGACTTTAATAATAATAATCGTTGTCTTCTAACATTCCCTTTGCTTCGAGTCTCTCTAGGAATTTGGTTAGGGTAAAGAAAAATGAAAAATAAAAAAATTAAATTCACTTTTGAAACCAGTCTGCCGTGTAAGAAGCAATATGTAATATAACATTCTTTCCTATATAGAAAAGAAAAAGATTCATTTTTTTTATTTTTTTTTTTAAATAGTTTCAAAGGCCTAGACAGTGATTCGGTCCTCGTCGAAGGCACCTGGTATGTTAGATTATTTACAACCACACGCGTAATTTTAGCTCGAAACTGGTTCGCAGCATTAAATTTTAAAGTTGGTATAAAGAATAGATTTCGCGTTTAGTGCACCGGGATATATGATATCAAAAGGAGTTCGGAGTGAATTTATTTATTTATACGGTCGTAAACATCGCGAAGATTGGATAGTGTTTATATATTCGTTGTTTGAAACTACAAGCAACTATAGTACCAGAACATCACTTAAGGATTTAAAAACCCCGCAATAAATATATCATTTATTCAAAAGGATCATGGAGCAAAATATTATTTATGGAACCTGCAGATTCGTAAGTCAAATTCGAATGTATTTTATTGATTTTTTCTTTAATTTGAACTTCAAACCCGATTAAATTTACTTTTTGGTGGATTTAATAAAATTATTTTTGGTTGTAATAAAAAAGATGCGTTCACACTTGACACTTTGGAACCGTTTCGAGTGTTCAAATCGACTTTCCAAGATATCAATTTTGTTTATTGATAGAAGATCAACACGGGTAACCCTAAAATTTTAAGAATTGACCTTTCCAGAATGGTTTAAAACAGTTTCATAGACATAGTGTGAAGGCAGCTATAGAGAATAGGTTTGACGCGTACGTGGTTTTGTTAGTTCATACTTTTGCACTCTCTGTTTGCCCTTAGTGGACGCTTATGAACGAACACCAGGTTTTTTTATTCATATTTATCTATTAAAAGGTGAATGAAACCTAATTACTGATTTTTAATCGATTCGTTATCGTTTAAATAATTAATCCACTATTAAAACAAAAATTACAAATAAGTATTAAACTAGACATCAATTTAAAACTTACACGGAAAATAGGCTTAGCAGGATTCATGGACATTCTGAATTTCTTCGCATTGATGTGTCATCGACCATTCAGCGAAGGCCGTCGTTAATGCTAGATCTAAATCAGACTTCGATTGATCTCTGATCCACCAATGCGAAGAAATTCAGGTTCTCCGTGAATCCAGCTAAGCCTATTTTGATGTTAAGTTTTAAATTTTTTTTCTGGTGTTTTAGGCCTATTTAAACGATAATAAATCGATAAAAAAATCACTCTTCGTTAGGTTACATTCTCCCTTTAAGAGTATAGACAACATTTATACTTTAGGCAACTCAAAATTGATCTGGACTAGTTCGTAATGTCGACGATCACTAGTGTATGGCCCGCCATTCATAATTATATTAATTACACCATTGGTAAATGAATTTAAGCTCAATGAAGCAGTTTTATAAGGTAGAAAAAAATATATTATTTAACAATAAATACCATCGAAAAACAGATTAATACCTATCTTAAGGTGTAGTAATACTTCTTGTTAAATTGAATAAATGTTAAAAAGTAGTCCGCATCTTTTGGGGGATATTAGAGTCTAAGATAATAAGCGTATCGAAGGACTTCGAGTTTCAAATATCATTTGGGTCTCAGCTTGATGGAGAATCGTATGTCATCGGGGGCCAGAGCGGCTTGGCGTCTTTGATATTAAGTATTTGTATTTAGCTTTGGGCACCTTAAGATTTATACAGGTGAGACTAATAGGTTCTAAGTTTCAATTAAAAGAAACATTAAATTATAAGAATGACGTCGCGTCGCCTTATTCTGAGAACCTAACTCCACAGAGGACGTGAGCTATACTTAATTACAGCGAGATTTCGTCCCTAGAATTAAACATTTGCTCGAAATATTGAGATAATTGCACAGAAAGGTGGAATGTTTTTTATGCTTTTTCATACCTCAAATTTAGCTTTCCTTATTGTAACGTAATTGTAATTAAAATACCAAATTATAAGAATTTGTTTGCAGCACGAACTATGAAGCTTGTTTAGAACTAAGCCGCGTTCATACTGAGCCTTGAAATCGATTTAAACCGTTTCAAAACATTTTCCTAAAGTCGTGCGAACGGGAAACAGTCTTTTCTCGTAACTGCTTCGCGAACCAGTTTGATACCGATTCGATTTCAACAGCTGCGTTCAAACTAGGCATTGGAATCGATTTAAACCGTTTCAAAACGTTTCGTTGGAGTCGTGTGAATCTCGTTGTCGATTTGATTCGATTTCTCAAAACTGCTTCGGGAACCAGTTTCATACCGATTCGGTTTCAACAACCGATAGATGAAGTTACAATAAATCGATTTATAAAGATAATGCGTGAACGCGTGACGCTTAAAACAATTCCTGGCGATTTGAATATCGGTTTAATTTTATCGTTTCAAACTGATTAAGAATTATGCTAGTGTGACCATAGCTCTACAGTTCTACATTCAATCGTTTTTTTAAAACTTGCAAACACGAAACCTAGCTAGATGTGGGCCATTTTAACCGCGTAGCTATTTCATAGAGCACTTACAGTTGATTCTCAAGCGTCCTGGCAACCGTAATAAGGTCGCTTTCGCACGGTCTTTTTCGTAAAGAGATCAAGACTACCTTTCGTACGAAAATTATTGTTAATTACGTTCCAGAAGTAGACTACGTCATATATTTCGAAAATATTTTTGAAATATTCATTTTGAAGTTTCTTAAGTACGCGTCAACCTGCAGAGGTATACAATTTTTAATACGGCGTTTTAACAGTATGATAAGATTAAAAATATAATCCATAGGTATTTGAAAAACTGGTGACAGTCTCTGTTCACTTTAAGAATAGTTGGAAAAAGCAGACGATGACATTTTATAAGAAGGTGAAGTTTTTTTCACACTATAGCCTACATATCATAAAAGTTGAGTATTGAAATTTCAGATAAGCTGTACTGAAATTCTTATATAAACCTTTATGTTAAATCGTTTTATCCAAGGCTGTATGGCGCTGACTGTCTTAAACCTGGCTAAGTGGGCTGCATGATATTTAATTCCAAATTCTTACAACCATATTTGAACTACATTTGAAATTAAACTTAGACCCGTTATGTGACATTGAGAAAAATACAGAAAATAAAATGATTAAATCCCACTTTAAATACAGACGCAACTGATCATATCATAAATCATCTCCATCAGTTATATATCGAAAAAAATATCGATACAGCCTATAATTGATACGCACGTTAACTAATTATAACCGTTAGATTTCCTGGCATCAAATATATGTGGGAAAAAAATTATAAATTTTTCTTGCCTGGAAGGTATTCAAGAGTTGCACGAATATTCTCGTGAATTAAAACCATCTAAAAGGTAAAATCCGAGTTATAAAACAAATATAAAAAGCTGGCCTATCCTGATTGGTCCAATTTTTTCATTACATTAAAATTAAAAAATAAAACCTGATTAAATTTCAGAGAAATTTAATTAAATATTAACTTATCGTTTAAAAAAATTCGGGAAAAAAATCATGTTTTACCATGTAGTTTCATAAATTGATCTTTTGGATTTTTTCTTTGAGCGTAGGTAGATTGCCCGCGTGTACTTGACTCGAGAATGTGAAAAGGCGTTAAAGAAATTTAAGGGGGATATCACATATTCCCTCCGTGAAATGAGCTAGAAGATTATCTAGGGGGGAAAAAATCTCTACTCTATATTTTGAGTTCAAGAAGTGATTGCAATGTAGCCGGAAGTTGAGCCTATATTGATATACACTTTTAAAAGGGATTGTACCACCACATGGACACTAGAATCTTATTACAGGACTTCGCGAAATACAGTTGCGACGTCCTTGCGCATCCAACTCAACTCCGGTATAGGGAGACGGAAAGAAAGCCTGACGTCACGTAACCCCTTTACTGAGGAGCGTTTGTAGGGAAGAATACGAAATACCTCACTAAGGGGGATGACAGTGAGGTGAGAGATAGAAGCCTATGACGTTTCAATGTCTTCCTTGCCGACTTTCTATACTTTTAAAGTAAAGTAGCTTTCCTTTGCACTCTAATTGGTTGAACTTTGAACACTAGATCGACGACCGAATTTACCAAGCCCTTACTTTAAAGTATATGTACGCATTAGTCAAACTCATTTCGGGCCTTGTCAAATTGAACTCGAGATGGAAAAACACGTGAATTTCGCTTTCAAGAATTGAAAAATAAATCCCAAAGGGTTTCGTGACGTTGGTTTTACTTTTCATTTTAGTCGCGCAGATTTTTAGGGCGATTTTCTACGGGTATGATCCCATTTCTTACTAATTTCTCCCAAGATTATCAGTTCTCCAAAAAAAAAAAAAAAAAACATGTAGTTCCACTTCACCCGGTCAATATTAGAATGGGAAAAACTGGGATTGGAAGCAGGGGGCAGGGTGGGCTCAAGCCCCCTCGACCGTCGGACCTGGGGTAACTGAGCCACATAGCTTGGCCTTCACTAACTTGTTCAGCCCACCCATTTAAAAATAAAATCCGGGGCCCCTGATTGGAAGTTTTTTTTTGGGGCGAAATGGGGGCAAAACTATCTACGGGGCGAATCAACATCGAAATGCAAAACCTACGTCTCGAAATCCACGGGGCTGTTTTTCCAATTCTAGGAGAAATAAATTCACGAGGTCCGAAATGACTCCGGTTTCATGTCTACTTTAACTACTAAAAAAAATAACTGGAACTATCACTTTAGTATACACGTAATAAGAAATATAAGTATTTGAACTAAAGCCTTGATAGTTGAGTAATAATACGGTTCAGTCTGAGATCCGAGAGCCAAACCGAGATACGTGCATCAACTATATCATTTGACTGTCAATTTTTCTAATCGAACGTTGGCGGTAAAAAAAAAAAAAAAAAATTTCCCCTTAATATATATTTTACCTTTTCATATAGTTTGAACAACGAAAACTCCTTGTTACTTTAGAACACGGAAACTGAAATATTTTCTACTCGAATTCATTTTCTCTAAATTATTATAATATATATTTATATATATTTTATTTCTCTTTTGGTGAAATTAATAACGAACTTGTAAAATTGCGGTTTGAGGAACTTCAGTGAGGTCGATTGAAATTCGTTTTGATGGATTTACAGCGGGTTATCAATGTGGGCGGTTTTTACCATGGGATTTTAATTTTAACGTCGTATCGCCTTAGGTTAAACATTTTTAAACGTTCGTTGGTTTATCCCCTTTACAACGCGCTTATAGATTTAAATTATTTTTAATTAAATTCAAGGAAGGGCAAAATATTTAATTACGTTACACTCTTCAGTCAGAATGAATTATTAGTATATTTTTTAGTCAATTCCCACATCAAATTCAAAGCATAGACAAAGCTAAGTCACCTTTATGTTAAAGCTCAAAACTTTCCTAACTTTGAACGCGATATTAATTTTAGTTGTAAATACACTCTCACAGTGTTGAAGAGAAGTTTTTGCAACTTTTTCTCTTTTTAAAAGGTTTAAATGATGTTTTAAGTATGAGAAATACGCATCTACTTTATTTTAAATATTATACTGGACCTTATATGTTAATCTTTTTTATCAAATATATTTTCGAAATACAATTTTGCACTATTTTTATAAAGGCAATTTAATAAAACAAGCCAATACCAGAGATATAACAACGCGCTGGGCTATACAGATACGCCTCTTTCGGGAAAAAAAAAGACTTCTAAAGACGGGTGGCGCCATCTACGAGACACGGGGATAATCGGTGGAAAGACCCAGAATTTCATAAAGGGAAACTTGGAGCTAAAAATGGAACAGCTTTTGAATTTATTTTCTCCATCATCGGATACCAAAAAACGTATTCGAGAAGTTTCAAAACAATCATTAGGCACGTTTTTTGTGTTTAAATCAATTTCTAAAGTTTGGTAAAATTTCTATAATAAGTAAATATAAATTCGGGCCAATCATATTATTTCATATTGTAATGTTCTAACATTAAGAGAATGGGCGTTTCATGACCCAAGACCTTGTCCGTCAAACGCTGGCCTATTCATTTATTGTTGGGACAAAGCAAGCGCTGTTGAAGGCTGAAATAATATGATTGGCCCGAATTTATATTTACTGTTATTCAAACTTTACCAAACTATGAAAATTAATTTAATCTGTCAAAATGGATCAATTTGAATATTGTTAACGCATGCGCCACACACGTGACCTCCAGTCTCGAGGTAAGGTGGAAAGGGGGAGGTGAATTAAAAGCCACGTATTATCCTACCCAACTCAAAGATGGCGCTACAATCAGCAAGCGATTTCTCGACGATATAGAGAGTATTGGAAAAGTGATATCATTAAAGCACAGATTTGTAAGATCACTGGCCAATATGTCAAAGACCTAAGGGCGTTGTTGATACCTATCCGGGCGCATACATTTTTTCATTGGTTTAATGGTTGTCAAATTGTAATTTTAAGAAGCATTTAATCAAACTATTTAACAAGATTTCGGCTCGAAATTTTAATATTTAGAACCAATACGACAAAGGCTTAAACGGATCTGAATAAAATGTGACATTATAGAGGTGTCCCTTCATTGCTTTAAAATCGTAAACGCGTCAAAGGGTAAAGTTCGGTTACGTGGTATAATTTATATATATTATATTTTTTTCAGAAAAATTGATAAAAATCGTTAAAAACGTAATTTTGCTGATAGTTAAAAGACCCTTAAGTCATTTTCTAATAAAAATAATATACATGAAGTGCTGTGTAATAAGCTAGGGATCCATTAGAGTTTTAATCTATGGCAATATCAACGGCTCTTCTAAAACGAAATCAGTTTTTATTCCCCTAAATAATTTTAAAGTAACCTTTCAGTTGACCTTTTTCTTTCCTTCAGCGTCTCTCGATTTAAAGAGAGAATGTAAGAATTAAAATATTATCGAATTTTGTATCGATTCAATCCTTTTTTTTAAATTGCAAAGACATTCATGAAATCCATGAATTTGAATACATTTTCATTGAGTAGGGGATTTTTTTTATAGAGAAAAATGGAAACATGATTGTACTCTAGAAATCAACGTAGTGTTTGTCTGCACTATGCCGTAAGTAGAATTGAGTAGCATATTTGGAAAAATCGTTAAAGATAATAGCTCATAAGAAAATTACAGCGACAATAAACATTAATTTTTAATAATTACCATCTTCGTAATTTTTAAAAATTAAAATTCTAGTCACTGTGGTAGAGCCCTACAGTTGATTCTGGCGCGTTCTGGCACCAGTGATAAGGTCGCTTTCGCGCGACCTTTTTCGCGAAAGTACTTAATACAGAAAGTTCTCTCGAATGAAAATTATCGTCATATATCGAAAAAAATTACCTACAAATTTTAGACATTTTCATTTCGAACTTTCTTAAAAATAAATTTTGAAAACAGCATTTTCAAAGTATTATAAACTAAAAATATAATCCATAGGCATTCGAAACAATGGTGTCAGCTTCACTTTTAAATATAAACTTTGTTATCAAGATGATATTTCAGATACTTTCATTTTTCACAATACGCGTATTAAATTCTTCAACATCATATAATATAGAGATGATATCACCCTCGAATATCAAAATATAATGTAATAAGAGGCATAGTTCTTAGTTTTGGTTTATTTTTATTTTTTTATGGTTTCAAATGGTTTTAAGATCTGGAGATTTATATTTCTTTGGGATAAGAGCTAGGGTTCCCTTAATTTTTCACAAAGAATATATATAAGCTTTTCGTATTAAGTATCGGTGGTCGCCTGTTAAGAATCTGGGTCAGTCTTTGGAAATAAAACGCATTATAAGATATCTTTCGAGAGAAAAAGTGTGCGAGAGAGACAGAGAGGTTATGGTCTGATAAAAAAATTAAAAGGGATAATCCCAGTTAAAAATTTAAATATCTTCTTTTAAATTTTGTATCAAATATTTCACTTTAAAAAAATTATAAATAGAAATTTGAATTTTTAGACCAGATAATTTCTAATGTTTATTTGAATTTCATGGAAATTAAAACCCGGCCGTTATAAGTTTTAGTTTCTTTAAAGGGATATGAGAGACGTTTGCAATTGGAGCTCGTTAAGCCTATTTTCATTTTTATACTGCGACTAAAATATGAATACAAATGAATGAAAACTGTCAGCTAATCAAAGCTCAACTTAAGACTAGCGAATGTTTTAAGTTGTGAAATTTTTTTATTTAAGGAAGAAATGCATGGAGATAAAGTTTTTACTGTTAAAAATTGTAATTCTGCTAGAAAGTTTTCGACCTCGCAAGGCCTTCATCAGAATGATTTTGATAAACAGTTAGTGTATTAATGTTTAATCATTATTTGAAAAGGAAATAGGCTTAGCAAATCATCCAAATAACGTTTGTAATATCGTTTGTATGAATATTATCAAAAGTCTACCACTTGCATAAAAGTAGCTAAATACTATTAGCAAGGGTGCAGTTTTATGTCATAGTCCATCACTTAAAAACAGCCAAAAAAGTCATCACCCCTGTCTGGCTCCAGTGGTTTGGACTATTCCTCGATACTTGAGTCGGGTGAGAGTGTTGGAATTCAGGGCTAGCCGCGCTCGACTATATTGTCTTCGCCCCCCCCCCCCCCCGACTCCAGAATTTCTCCGTAGAGTGGAGCTTTCGATTTCACTATATACCGACTGCGGCCGCTAGAGGGTTTCGAATCAGAATCTGCCGGTAGATTTACCTGAACCTTTGCTGATAGTAGCTAGGGGGCGTTGATTACTTTTATGGAATAAAGTGATACACTTTTGATAATATACATTAATTATACATTTAAAACATCGTGGCTCGTGACTGCTAATTAAGTTTCATGTCGTAGAAAATGCCACGATTTCTCATTTTCCTGAAATATTAACCTTACCCTAAATATGTATTTAAAAATTATAAATATTTTTATCATATTTAATCTTTTCAAAAAATAAATAAAAATGGCCTTCATTCACGGTTTTTTCCTTTAAATAGCTAGAGGGTGTCATAAGAGCCAAAAAACGCGTACCACCCGCATCAATTTGAGTGAAGTGAAATTTAATTCGCTATATATCGAGGCGTTTAAATAATACCGATTATATTCTAGAACATAATTTTCAACTTAAGAAAGACCCAAATTTATCATAAACATGAAAAGATTTTACAATAGAAATAAGAGTTCATTTTAATGTTGTGACTGAATCACTTAATTGTTATTCCTAGTGCGTAGTTATCAAAGATATTGTATCCAAAACACAACCTAAGGAGAGACCAAATTGTCTATCGGAAAACTCGTTTTTCTACGAGTATTTTTGAGGGTCCTTCTAAGGTGAGAATTACTTATAGAACCATGTAAAATTAATCTCATTCCGAATAATAGTTATTATGGGTCGGTAATTTCGCACTCGATGGTGATTAACGTAAGAATAAAATTCCGTTATAAAATCGCTTAATATAATCGAAGGGCGTTTTAAATCATTGAAATGTCTTTTTTTTTTTTTTTTTATTGAATATAAAACTTAGGGGTTTGAAATTTGACCATGAACGGTAATTGGATACGACCCGAAAACTTAATTTATGATTTTATAAACAACACGAATAATGTGAGAAATATTACATAATTTATAAAATTTACATTAAATTCTAGAATTTTTATTCAACTTCCCCCCACCCCCCACCAAAAAAGATTAATTAGAATACCAAAATATTTGGTTGCAAAATATTGGTCTGTTCCCCATTTATTTAAATTTTGGTTAAACAATTATTAAAACCAAACATTTTTGGAAAGATCGTTAAAAATGATTCAAAAAATATATTTATACATATGTCATGGATGAAATTTCCGCATTAGTAAAAATATATATTTTATGATCAACAATTTCAACATTTTTAAAATTATTCTCGGCAATACTACGTCATCGCTATGGTCACCTGACTATTGTAGAGCCTACAGTTGATTATAACGAATTCTGGCACGTCATAAGGTTGCTTTCGCGCGGTATTTTTCGTAAAAGTACTTAATCCAGATGAAACTCTACCTTTCGTACGAAAATTATCGTTATAATTACGTTCCAGAAATAAACTACGTCATCGGAAAAATTATAAATATTTTTGACATCTCCATTTTGAAGTTTCTTAACAACGTGTCAATTAACCCTGAGGTATAAAATTTTGAATATGGCGTTCATGATAAAACAAAAAATATATATAATAATTCCAAGGGATTTGAATAAAATGGTAACAGTCTCACTTTAATATCGTTTTAAACTATGATTAAACATATTGGTCGTGTAAATACTAAACAAGTATTAAATTCTTTAATATCTATCACTCGTGTAGTGACATGTTGACCGGGAAATTAATCACTTCATCGTTGAAAAGTAAGTATGTCTCTAGTGGAATGCGCGTTTATCTATAATTATAATTTTTAAAATTGAAAGCGTGACTCGTAGCAATTTAAATTTGTTTATAAGTGTCATGGGTATTTAAAATTAAAAATATAGAAAAAAAATTAAGTGTTCTTATTGCAGGTATAAGTCATTAGGAAAAAAACATTCAACAAGGAAAAACTGAGCTACAATTATAAAATCAAAGTTTATTAAAATTTAAAATGAGGCTGTCACGAATTTTTCATGAACTTCAAATGGAAATTGAGTAGCATATTTGGAAAGATCGTTGAAAAACGATTCAAAATGTATATACATATGTCAGAACAAAATTACAGTGACAGTAAAAATACGTATTTTATAATCTCCATTTTCGAAATGGCGTGATTTCGCTATTGTCTAGAACCTACAGATGATTCTCGCGCGTTCTGGCACCAGTGATTTTAAGAACGAAAAGATATCACAACTTCATTCTTAAAAAGAATTAATGACCTGATGATGACAAGTTGTGACTTCAAATTAATTTATAAAATTCGCGCGGATGCTCCTTATTGAACAAAAAAAAATTATATTTAAATTAAAGAAGACGAAATAAAATTATGCTTTCTCTTGGAAATAATTAGGAGTTAGGAATGATGAAAAAGAAAATAATTTACGTTAGTCTGTGTGTCAAGAATCCATTCAGGTTCCATAAGAATATGGGAGCATAGCTTTAGCCTCTGGTACCATCCTCCCAAACTTTGTAACAAAAGTTCGTCCGCAATTTTCGCAACATTTGTACTCTTAGATCTTTTTTAGGTCGGCTCCATTTTTATTACCCAAAATATTATGTCAAGGTCGTTAGTGGCGCGGGTTAATAATACATGTCAATAGCGATTTACTTGAAAAATCGATTCGAAGCGGACGAACTTTTGCTACAAAGTTTGGGAGGATGGTTATTGAATCGCGGCCCTCCCATATTCTTATGGAACCTGAATGGATTCTTGGTGTGTATATTAAATTCATAACACATTTTAGCATTAAATTAATACCAAGACACAAACCTGTTAAATTAATTTGTGCAATTGATTTAGAGCCACATCAAAAACGTTCGAAAGAAAATATCGTGTGAAATTCAGGCGTCTTGCGATTGGTCGGAGATCCTGTATTTAATTCAATGCCAAAATATAAAATAATATTTTTCTGTTTTTTCTATTCAAATCAAAGACAACTAGTAAATGTTCTACTATATGAAAACTAGACTAATATAGGAAATATCTTTCCCTTTTCATCCTCCCTTTGCTCTTAATGACGCAAGATTTATTTTTTAAATATTATTTACCACTTTAACGAAAAGAAATTACGCGTTTACGTTGGAGCAAAATGTATATTAAAAACGAAACGCGTGCTTAATAAAACTATATCAGGGTTCAAAATTTTAATTAAAATTCGAAACTTGTTTTGGTTCGACTGACTACAGGAAATAAAATTACGCTTTCCTAGAAATTATTTCAAACGATATAAGAATATTTAACACCGATAAACTAATTAAAGAAATAATCAAGATTAATATGACTTGAAAGGTTTTACACTAAAAAAATAAAAGTAGGGGGATAGAAGGAGAGCTAGTAACTACATACTTCCATGGTCATATCATACGAGTTTGCATTTCCCTATTCTCGAAATATTTCGAATAGTTAACGTTATCTCCATCTTTCAATCTTGAGATAGAAGTTTGAGACGCCAAAAAAAAACTTGGTCAACAAATTACCGATTGATTGGCACGAAGGTAAAACGAAACAACTACGTAGTATAGACGAGCAATGGGGGAATTACAGCCCTCAAAACATTTATCTTTAAAGAGAGAATTAAATCAGTAACATATTGATTGATTTTTACCGTTGGTTTTTCATTTCAAAACAAGAGCCGAGATTTTATTACAAAAACACGCGGTTCATTGAATATATATCACGAAAATCAAGTTACGCACTTTTGAAACGTCCCGCACTAAGCCTGGTTTCCAAACGTCCCGCACTAAGCCTAGTTTCCAAACGTCCCGCACTAAGCCTAGTTTCCAAACGTCCCGCACTAAGCCTAGTTTCCAAACGTCCCGCACTAAGCCTAGTTTCCAAACGTCCCGCACTAAGCCTAGTTTCCAAACGTCCCGCACTAAGCCTAGTTTCCAAACGTCCCGCACTAAGCCTAGTTTCCAAACGTCCCGCACTAAGCCTAGTTTCCAAACGTCCCGCACTAAGCCTAGTTTCCAAACGTCCCGCACTAAGCCTAGTTTCCAAACGTCCCGCACTAAGCCTAGTTTCCAAACGTCCCGCACTAAGCCTAGTTTCCAAACGTCCCGCACTAAGCCTAGTTTCCAAACGTCCCGCACTAAGCCTAGTTTCCAAACGTCCCGCACTAAGCCTAGTTTCCAAACGTCCCGCACTAAGCCTAGTTTCCAAACGTCCCGCACTAAGCCTAGTTTCCAAACGTCCCGCACTAAGCCTAGTTTCCAAACGTCCCGCACTAAGCCTAGTTTCCAAACGTCCCGCACTAAGCCTAGTTTCCAAACGTCCCGCACTAAGCCTAGTTTCCAAACGTCCCGCACTAAGCCTAGTTTTCAAACGTCCCGCACTAAGCCTAGTTTCCAAACGTCCCGCACTAAGCCTAGTTTCCAAACGTCCCGCACTAAGCCTAGTTTCCATAACGTGAATTAAGTTCATAATTTTGCATTTTTTTATCCTCCCTTTGATTTCTGAATCTCATTACAAATTATTTCTTGGGAATAAACGCGAATTTACGCGAGTTTTTACACATTCGTAATGTACACAAGACATATTTCTAGAGAAAAACCAGTCTTATATGATCGTTTATCATATTTCTTGTAGGAGAAACATTTTTACCTTTTTTCTTTTTTTATTGGTTTTGGATTTCAAAACTTCTCCCATGGAGTTTAACCGTAAGAGGAAGATATCCCTGACAAGGATTTTTTTATACCTTTACTAATAAACGATTATGAAAAAAGAAAAAAAATTTAAACCTCATGATTTATGATGAACGTTTAGGATATACAAAACGCCAAAGGTTCTTAGAAAAATTGTTTAAAAGGCTGCGGGTATTTTATCGCGTTTTTGGAGGAGTTTTGAGCTCCGAGTGTTTAAATCATATAGCTTTTTTATTTCGGTGTATAGCTATTTCGTACTATCATATCGGTTATCGTTAAAAGATTCGCTGTTTTAATATGACACAGCTCGTTAATCTTATTGAAAATTATGATGGTTATACGAGAGTAAATATACGAATTGAGAGTATTTGCATTTCGCGTGTCAGAAACATTAATAACAGAAAATTGATGTACGAGCGGTGTTACTTCAAATTTTCATTGATTACAACAAACGGATGAATGAATTTACAAAAAAACATTATAGCCAAATATAGATAAGAGAATTAATTTACAATAAAAAGCATTTAGTGTAATAATGAGCTATTTGTGAGAAAATATTAAAAGTTTTTTTTTCGGATATATACTTAATTAAGCTTTATACTTAATTAAGCTTTAAGCTCGTTTAATGTAACCTAAGTTAACTGTAACGTACGTAACCGGGCCATAACCCAAATTGTACCGTACGTAACCCGGCCGTAACACAAATTGTAACGTACGTAACCAGGCCGTAACACAAATTGTAACGAAAACCCGGCCGTAACTCAAATTGTAACGTACATAACACGGAACCCAATTGCAACCAAATTGGAACCAAATTGCAACACGAACCCATAACCAAACTAGAACCAAATTGCATCGCGAACCAATAACCGTAATATTTAACCTAACATATCCTTAACATTTAACTGAACATATCCTTAACATTTAACTGAACATATCCTTAACATTTAACTGAACATATCCTTAACATTTAACTGAACATAACCTTAATATTTAACTGAACATAACCTTAATATTTAACTGAACATAACCTTAATATTTAACTGAACATAACCTTAATATTTAACTGAACATAACCTTAATATTTAACTGAACATAACCTTAATATTTAACTGAACATAACCTTAATATTTAACTGAACATAACCTTAATATTTAACTGAACATAACCTTAATATTTAACTGAACATAACCTTAATATTTAACTGAACATAACCTTAATATTTAACTGAACATAACCTTAATATTTAACCTTACATAACCTTAATATTTAACCTTACATAACCTTAATATTTAACCTTACATAACCTTAATATTTAACCTTACATAACCTTAATATTTAACCTTACATAACCTTAATATTTAACCTTACATAACCTTAATATTTAACCTTACATAACCTTAATATTTAACCTTACATAACCTTAATATTTAACCTTACATAACCTTAATATTTAACCTTACATAACCTTAATATTTAACCTTACATAACCTTAATATTTAACCTTACATAACCTTAATATTTAACCTTACATAACCTTACTATTTAACCTTACATAACCTTAATATTTAACCTTACATAACCTTAATATTTAACCTTACATAACCTTAATATTTAACCTTACATAACCTTAATATTTAACCTTACATAACCTTAATATTTAACCTTACATAACCTTAATATTTAACCTTACATAACCTTAATATTTAACCTTACATAACCTTAATATTTAACCTTACATAACCTTAATATTTAATATAACCAAGCCTATTAATCTAACCAACCAAAAATCCATATAAAATTAGCTTAACGTACACGTTCGCGTTTAAAATACCATTTCTCAACCTCTAATAATAAATGTTTTTTCTTAAGAGTCGTACTTCAGTTTTAAAATTTATGTTTAAATCAGGATTTCTTTATTTCTATAGCGTCGTATAATACCATCAATTTTCAATATTTGGACAAGAAAAATGAAGACCCTCGGTTTTTTTTTTTTTTTTTTTTTTTTTTAATTTTAATTCCATGGTATTTCGACCGCGAATATCCGAGGACCACCTTCGAAACTGAGCAACCCACTACATTTAACACTTCTTTATATCGGGATAGATTTAGAATTTAAACAAGTCTCCAAGACTTTTACTTATGCCATTTCACCAACGGCACGATCCAATTTGAAAGCCCCTCTTTTTATCCCACTAAATTAAATCAGCTCGGGCCACATTTCTCTCTCTCTCTCCCTTATCCCAGTCAATTCGTCATAATTTTCTCTAACCTAATATTTCATTCGACCGAACAGAACCGTCTATATTCGGTGACCATCTCGGTACGAACCATATTTCTATTTGAAAAACGAGTTTTTAAACCTGAATTAAAGTTCTTTCAAGAATAGGAGACGCTAACGGATTGAAACTTCTAACGATGATCGCGGGAAAACACGAATTGACAACCAATTATTGGAAAGAGGAGAATTAACGTCATACGACGATAAAAAGAGTAGATTAAAATTAACTTTTTTCGTTGATTTAATTGGGATTATTAAAAACTTAATTCAATATATCGGCGGAATATACGAGATTATTCAAAAAAACGATGTATGCTACTTTTATCGCGTGATAATTTAGTTTCGTTAGTGTAACTTTAGTGATAAAACATTGTAACTCGAATATTTCACCTTAATTATGATTAAATTAAACCATATTCTGATGAGCAAATATTTAAAAAATTATTTTCGATATATGACGTAGTTCATTTTTGTACGAAAGATAGTTATTATTAGTAGTGAGTACTTTTACGAAAAAGACCGCGTGAAAGTGGCCTCATCACGTGTGCCAGAACGCCTGAGGCTTTACGATAGTCACGCGACCATAGTATGCCGGGGAAAGTTTATTTTAAAATTTTCGAAAATGGCGATTTTAAATTATTAATTTTTACTGTCGCGGTATTTTTTTCTATGTCATATTATTAGAATCTTACCAAAAATGCTCTTAAATTTTTAATTGGAGTTCATGAAACAACCGTGAGAGCCTAACCTTAAAATAAAGTTACGCCGATTTTTCTTAAAGGTACAGACCGGGATAAAAAGAAGTGTGTCTTAAATTATAGAGCGTATATTAAAACGACTAATATCATATCGCAAAAAATTTAATAGTTAGTAGATATTAAGATATTTGCGTTTATTATAAGCAAAAAGTGATCTCTAGTGAACGCCATTTTAGTTTTTTCATACCCTTTCGATGCCTGCTGAGGATCGGCTTCGCCGATTGGTTTATTTCTCACCTAAAGTCACTTGACTCTAGCTGAAAATAGATGTGGGTATAAGCGCGCTCTATTTCTTTAGAGTCAAATAAGATATGCCGGGCCGAAACATAGGCTACTTCCGAAGGATCCCGCGCGCGAACACTAACCCGAAGGTAGGTCGGGCAGCTGAGCTAGTAGTAGTCAGTACTAGGTATTAACCGAATCTTAAGTTGATTTGAAGAATTAGAAGGTAAGAACTAAACTGCATTCATTAATTACGCAATTTGGCATGTTTTCGTAGAAAGTTAGAAATCACAAAATTACGGGTCTTCTTACGAAGTTACGAACAGACGATCCGACTGCAGCCGACTCGAATGGCCTTCGTTTCGCGAATCTTTATTGGGTCACTTAAAGGCCAATCATAGAAGCGGATCCTTATTTTTAAAACTCGAAATGCCGGGAAGCAAATATGGCGTTCTTCTAGGAACGTAAATTTCGGTTTTAAAATGATATTTATAAATTAACCAAGACTTAAATCACTATAATGTGTTTTGATTTGTAGGTTTTTAAGCATGCTCTTTCCAATGGAAGTACTTTTAAAGTTGGGTTGCCTTTACCTTTAAATTCAACTACGATTCGAGCGCACCCTTCTAATCCATCCATCCTTACTTCGCACCTGAATTCGATGCAATTTTAAATACACGGGAAGAAAGGGTCCTTGATTAGATTTGTCGAAGGTTATATCTGAACCGCTAAGGATATTAAAATTTTCGAATTTTGCACGTGAAGATAGAATGCGACGGTTAAGAGAGAGAAAGTTGGAAGTTAGCCTTAGGGCCTTTATGGTATCTTTCTATATAATATATAACCGATGAGGAAAAAAAAAAGACTGAACTGATTTTAAAAGGAAAATTATAAGTTTGAGAAATTTAAACAAACCCTAAATCACGCGATGCATGAGCAGATTTAATCCAGACAACGTATATGTGCTTTAATATGTAACGTACTTTTTCGGGGGTTAAGATTTAACCACAATCGTGATTTACAATGTTTTGTAAAAGTTAAAACGCCGCATAAAACGTCCGCTTTTTCTTGGAACTAAATGTCTGCAAGTTCTATCAATTATATTCTAAATAATTTGGTTCAAGCACGCGTGGGAAAATGTTGATAATTAATATTTTACATCACATTCATTTAACGTAACCTGATTACTTTTTGCTACGAATAATAGGTTAACTCGAAGGGTCAGACACTCTTGAATTCGCTGTACACCTGAGTTCAGCTTTGAAAGTGCATTGTGTTCGAACTCTTACGAACTTTGAGTTCAAAGATTTGTTCACCTGAGTTCGCGAGAGTCTGGCCCCTCGGGTCAACTTAAATTATATCAAAAATGTCTTTGCGAACAAAGACCCAGAAGGACATGTTTTGGCCTTGAATGTCTGAAGTGACAGATATTATATCAAAAATGTCTTTGCGAACAAAGACCCAGAAGGACATGTTATGGCCTTGAATGTCTGAAGTGACAGATATTTAATTTTCTTTTAAAACATTAAATTTAAATACAATTAAATTTTCTTTTAAAACATGAAATTTAAATACAATTAGATTTTCTTTTAAAACGAAATTTAAATATAATCACAATCTGGCACGATTTAGAGTTTCAAATTTCAATACAACTGATTTTATTCACTCGGAAATATTTAAGAAAAACATAACAGACGATTTTCTCCCATTGACGCTTAACATTAAATTTCGCTTGATTATTTTTCAGGGAAAACGTGTATTGAACTGTTATTTTTCAGTATAACGCGAGTCCACTTTATGTTTTCTTAGTTTAACCCGAATTTCCACGACTCGCAATTGAACGGATCGTTAAAAATACTCCCGGTTTATTGGAATGGGTATATGATAAAGGGAAATGTGTTTTTTAAAGCCCGTTTAAAGTCACCTTCTTTTCTAACTTAGCAGACGACGCAAACCATAACAATTTGTACTTTCAAAGCTATATTGCGCGCGCGAGGGAAGAGAATTTCAAAGCGACGAATTTTAGAGCGGATAAGGTTTTTAAATAAATTGTAATACTTTCATTTTTCTTTTCATTAAAACCGTACAATTAAAATGATGATTTCCATAAGGGACCACTAATTAGTTATTAGGAGTTATAAAAAAAACATTATCCATGGATTAGGTTTGTTCGTTTGCAATCCAAATTAAAAATTAAAATATGGGGAATTTTTATTCCCTTTAAATTCCTTGTATAAGCATCCGTAAGCTAACATGAACGAATTGCCTCGACTAAAGTCGAGGAGTTGTAATAAAACATTATCCATGGATTAGGTTTGTTCGTTTGCAACCTAGATTAAAAATTAAAATATGGGGAATTTTTTTCCCTTTAAATTCCTTGATAAGCATTCATAAGCTAACATGAACGAATTGCCTCGACTAAAGTCGAAGAGTTATAATAAAGCATTATCCATAGAAAACATTATCCAATTAAGGTATGAGATCAGATCATAGAACTTTGAGTCTAGCCTAAAGCCAAAGCTAAATTAAGTATATTTTTCTATCGAACGAAAAGTTTCCTTTTGTTTGTCACGTAATCCCTGAAAAATAATCAAGCGAAATTTAATGTTAAGCGTCAATGGGAGAAAATCGTCTGTTATGTTTTTCTTAAATATTTCCGAGTGAATAAAATCAGTTGTATTGAAATTTGAAACTCTAAATCGTGCCAGATTGTGATTATATTTAAATTTCGTTTTAAAAGAAAATCTAATTGTATTTAAATTTCATGTTTTAAAAGAAAATTTAATTGTATTTAAATTTAATGTTTTAAAAGAAAATTAAATATCTGTCACTTCAGACATTCAAGGCCATAACATGTCCTTCTGGGTCTTTGTTCGCAAAGACATTTTTGATATAATATCTGTCACTTCAGACATTCAAGGCCAAAACATGTCCTTCTGGGTCTTTGTTCGCAAAGACATTTTTGATATAATATCTGTCACTTCAGTCTAACACGAAAGTGTTAACTTCTATATTAAAAGACTAGCCCTTTAAAAAGTGATTCAGTCAAATCTCTACATTTTTACCATTGCCCTTTAATCCCAATTAAAATTAATTTTTTCATTATTTTTGATGTTAATAGCTGCGGCAGCCGCACTTGATTCAGTCAAATCTCTACATTTTTACCATTGCCCTTTAATTCCAATTAAAAAAAATTTTTACATTATTTTTGATGTTAATAGCTGGGGGAGCCGCACTTGATTCAGTCAAATCTCTACATTTTAACATTGCCCTTTAATCCCAATTAAAATTAATTTTTACATTATTTTTGATGTTAATAGCTGGGGCAGCTGCACTTGATTCAGTCAAATCTCTACATTTTTACCAGTGCCCTTTAATCCCAATTAAAATTAATTTTTACATTATTTTTGATGTTAATAGCTGGGGGAGCCGCACTTGATTCAGTCAAATCTCTACATTTTAACATTGCCCTTTAATCCCAATTAAAATTAATTTTTACATTATTTTTGATGTTAATAGCTGGGGCAGCTGCACTTGATTCAGTCAAATCTCTACATTTTTACCAGTGCCCTTTAATCCCAATTAAAATTAATTTTTACATTATTTTTGATGTTAATAGCTGGGGCAGCCGCACTTGATTCAGTCAAATCTCTACATTTTTACCATTGCCCTTTAATCCCAATTAAAATTAATTTTTTCATTATTTTTGATGTTAATAGCTGCGGCAGCCGCACTTGATTCAGTCAAATCTCTACATTTTTACCATTGCCCTTTAATTCCAATTAAAAAAAAATTTTACATTATTTTTGATGTTAATAGCTGGGGGAGCCGCACTTGATTCAGTCAAATCCCTACATTTTAACATTGCCCTTTAATCCCAATTAAGATTAATTTTTTCATAATTTTTGATGGTAATACCTCCGGCAGCCGCACTTGATTCAGTCAAATCTCTACATTTTTACCATTGCCCTTTAATCCCAATTAAAATTAATTTTTACATTATTTTTGATGTTAATAGCTGGGGCAGCCGCACTTGATTCAGTCAAATCTCTATATTTTTAAAATTGCCCTTTAATCCCAATTAAAATTAATTTTTACATTATTTTTGATGTTAATAGCTGGGGCAGCCGCACTTGATTCAGTCAAATCTCTACATTTTTACCATTGCCCTTTAATCCCAATTAAAATTAACTTTTTCATAATTTTTGATGTTAATAGCTGGGGCAACCTCACTTGATTCAGTCAGATCTCCAAATTTTTACCATTGCCCTTTAAACCCAATTAAAATTAATTTTTTCACAATTTTTGATGTTAACAGCTGCGGCAGCCGCACTTGATTCAGCCAGATCTCTACATTTTTACCATTGCCCTTTAAACCCAATTAAAATGATTTTTTTCACAATTTTTGATGTTAACAGCTGGGGCAGCCGCACTTGATTCAGTCAGATCTCTACATTTTTACCATTGCCCTTTAAACCCAATTAAAATTAATTATTTCACAATTTTTGATGTTAATAGCTGGGGCAGCCTCACCTGATTCAGTCAAATTTCAACATTTTTACCAGTGCCCTTTAATCCCAATTAAAATTTATTTTTTCGTTATTTTTGATGTTAATAGCTGGGGCAGCCTCACTTGATTCAGTCAAACCTCTACATTTTTACCAGTGCCCTTTAATCCCAATTAAAATTAATTTTTTCATTATTTTTGATGTTAATAGCTAGGGCAGCCGCACTTGATTCAGTCAAATCTCTACATTTTTACCATTGCCCTTTAATCCCAATTAAAATTATTTTTTTCATTATTTTTGATGTTAATAGCTGCGGCAGCCGCACTTGATTCAGTCAAATCTCTACATTTTTACCATTGCCCTTTAATCCCAATTAAAATTAATTTTTACATTATTTTTGAAGATAATAGCTGGGGCAGCCGCACTTGATTCAGTCAAATCTCTACATTTTTACCATTGCCCTTTAATTCCAATTAAAAAAATTTTTTACATTATTTTTGATGTTAATAGCTGGGGGAGCCGCACTTGACTCAGTCAAATCTCTACATTTTAACATTGCCCTTTAATCCCAATTAAAATTAATTTTTACATTATTTTTGATGTTAATAGCTAAAATCTCTACATTTTTACCAGTGCCCTTTAATCCCAATTAAAATTAATTTTTTCATAATTTTTGATGTTAATAGCTGCGGCAGCCGCACTTGATTCCAGTCAAATCTCTACATTTTTACTAGGGCTGGGCGAGTAGTACTTTTAGGGTACCGAGTCGAGTATCGAGTACCAAAAATTTTCGTTGTCGAGTACCGAGTCGAGTATTAAATGTTGTGTCGAGTATCGAGTAGTTGGGCCTTGGTTAATTTTCATGCACTCGAGTACTCGCGAGTATTTAAGCCTACTACTCGCGAGTATTTAAGCCTACTACTCGCGAGTATTAACTAATTAAGGAGTGAGCTTAGGTTTAACCATTCCACATTAACAATAACAATATAAAGAAAATCATATTTTTAACTTTTACAACTGTTAACGCTTTTTGTGTTATATCACATTACATGAAGTAGAGATCAGTCAGAACAAAAGTTAGAAAATTTCACTGTTTAGATTCAGGAACTTTTATATTTTCATGTAGAAATAATAAGTGTTTGCAAAGAAAGTTCCAGTTTCCCATCTTACGACCCAAAAGTAAAAATCCAAAAGAATATAAGCTCCATTGCCTGCAGGCTTTGTATTAAAACTTCAGAAGACAGAAATCCAAACTAAAACGCTTGCAGGGTCCAGGCAGGTCCTATCCCGCCAAGAAATTCCATTTCGCCGCCTGGAGAGATAAGAAAGTCTAGAGAGGGGTTGTCAGGTGGCATTTATAATTTTTAGTAAAAATTGATGGAGCAGACGACGCGATAGAGGCGCTGTTTTCAAATAGCCTCTATCACGTCGTCCGCACCATCAATTTAAAAAAAATATATAACTGTGCTACATGACAACCCCTCTCTAGACTTTTGTACCTCTGCAGGCGGCGAAGAGCCAGCCTGAGCGTTTTTATTATTATTACAATTATTTTCAATTATTACAATTATTACAATTATTACAATTATTTTCTTAACTTTCTTTTGTGTACGAATTCGATATTAATTTCTATTTACTAGCCTTGCCGAGTTTCTAATGGGTTCCGCGAATTTTTATCGCGAATGCTTATCGAGTAGTTTGTCGAGTAGTAAAACCAATACTCGATACTCGTCACGAGTAGTAAAATGAGGTCGATCGAGTACCGAGTCGAGTACTCGACTCGGTACTCGATCGAGTTACTCGAATCAATCGAGTACTCGCCCAGCCCTAATTTTTACCAGTGCCCTTTAATCCCAATTAAAATTAATTTTTTCATAATTTTTTATGTTAATACCTCCGACAGCCGCAGCGAAATCATTATATTTTCCCCATTGCCCTTTAAACCCAATTAAAATGAATTTTTTGATCAATTTTGATGTTAATACCTCCGAGAGCCGCAGCGAAATCATTATATTTTCCCCATTGCCCTTTAAACCAAATTTAAATTAAATTTTTCATCAATTTTGATGTTAATACCTCCGACAGCCGCAGTGAAATCTTTATATTTTCCCCATTGCCCTTTAAACCAAATTTAAATTAATTATTTCAGCAATTTTGATGTTAATACCTCCGACAGCCGCAGCGAAATCTTTATATTTTCCCCATTGCCCTTTAAACCAAATTCCAATTAATTTTTTCATTATTTTTGATGTTAATACCTTCCTTATTGCCGTTCGGAATGGCAAGTCGTTCGGAATTTCACTCATTTTTAAAAAGGAGAGTACTTTTAAGGCGGAGAAATTGAAAATTAATGTTATTCTATGAGATTTAGATTTTTTGCAAGAGACTTACCTTTCAGATTTATTTTCTAATGCTTCCAAATATTTTACAGGCTTTATTTTAAGACTAATTTCATAATTTTATACCGATTAGTTTGGTCATGTGCAGTCTATAAACGGCAAAAATATGAAGAAGGAGAAATTAAGTCATTAGAGTTCAACACCCATAGCCTCCAAATCAAGCGCGCGCGCTCGTGCTCGTGATTTTAAAAAGCCATATAAAACCTAAGCCTAATTTGTCAAATTAGGCTTAGGTTTTTGGCGAATCTATTTCTCCGCCTTACTTTTTCCTCCGTTTTCATGAATAGACTGTGGGCCAACTAATCGGTGTAAAATTATGAAATTAGTCTTAAAATGAAGCTCGAAACTTAATTCATACCACACGGAAAATCCAAGTTTGAAAAATATCCGGAAGTATTAGAAAATAAATCTGAAAGGTAAGCCACTTTCAAAAAACCAAATCCCATAGAATAACATTACGAATTTGGCCATGCGCGAAACCAGCTAAGTACCAAAAAAAGGGTCAACTTCAGAATTAATTTTAAAATACTTAGACTTAATATTTTTAAATGAAACTTGAAAAGTTCAACATTCGAACCTTGCTCTACCACTTGAAATTGATTTTAACCGTAACAAATAATTCCTCTTTTAGTTCTGCGATGCAAGGGACATGTCCTCGAAAGAGTCGATTTTAATGTTATTTCAATGGGGAAATGGAGCGTTCTGATTGGCTAAAGGTCCATTTTTTTAAGGAAATCAAAATAACATTACAGATGATGATGGGCCCAATACATAGAACCCTACCGGGTTCTAAGAATTTTTCGATTAACAACTACGAAAACAATTTCTCTATATCCGTGTCTATAGCTATGAATAACCAAAACTTAGAAGGAATTAACCTTCATTTTTCTACATTCAAATTTATGAATATTTAAGGATCAAACTCACGTGACTACGCCGGTACGAATTTCTTAAAGGGAGAATGAAGTTAAAATTAAACCTTTGTTGTGCTTTAAAAGTAAGACATGTTTGCATGGTAAAACATTCGGGAGGAGTCTCTTGAATTGTACAAAAAAATCAGAAACCTGAATTAAAAGTAGAACCTTCGACTAATCAAAAGACGCCCCTGTACCTTTGACTTTATAAAATCCCCCGCAACACGTGCGGTGGTACGCTCATTAAATCGAGCTATAGATGATTTTCACGCGCACAATCGCGCGCACAACAGCGCGTGTCGCGGATATTTTATGAACCTTGATTAGTCGAAGGTTCTCCTTTCAATTGAATGCCAAAAATCTAAATCTTTTTTACACAATTTAGACAAATACATTTAATAAACGAACAAGTACTCTTCTTTTCAATACTTAAAAAAAAATCAATAAAAATAATTTTAGTTTCCTCTTCATCCTCCCGTTAAGAATTTCATTTCAAATTGGCAGTAAATACTATGCTACGGTATTCGTTAATCTCTACGATTTCTTCACTTTTAGATATCGGGACTAGCCCAGTTTCATCCTTGCTGTTAATTCGAGGTGGAATTAAATATTCACACTGAATAAATTAATATCTGGTTATAATTTAATTTGAGCGTGCGAGAGCGTGGAATAGCGTGAGCCACGGATAAAATTTATTCCCGCGTCGAGGTGAAAACAAAGTTTTTGGTTTAATATAGTGAAGAGGGGGGCGTGGGGGGCAACCTTGGATCTTGATGGATTAAACAGATATGTTCGGATTTGATATTTTCACGTCCCCTACAGTTTTATTTTTTTTTTTTTTAATATTTCCCCGTAAACCTTTGAGGAACGTTAATACGTTAATACGATAATTACGCGGTCTGGCCTTAAAAATCGCGAAAATGACAAGGTTTTCTATACTAAATGAATTTTATTCTAATTTATATAATATAATTATATATTAATATTCAAACGATTCAGAATGCAAGTAGATGGATTAAATCGAGAATTTGTTTCCAACAATTGAGATTGAATATACAAAATTTGTATGGAATTTCCTAGATTACCACAAATTCACGGAGTCTAGGTTAGTCTGTAAAATGTTATATTTGATTTTGATTTGATTCATGGAGAAATAGCCCCCAAAACAATAATTTTTTTTTTTTATTAATTTTATAGCGAAGCTAATTGCCAACAATTGAGAATGATATAAATGCAAAATTCGTATGGAAATTTTTAGATTACCCACATATTCACGGAAATTAGGTTAGTCTGTAAAATATTTGATTTTGGTTTTGATTTTTCGATAAATAGTTCCTCACATACAAAAATGATAAATGCAATTTTATTTTATGGCCAAGTTGCCAAAAATTGACTGATAAATGTAAAATTAGTATGGAAATTTCTAGATAACCTACAAATTCACGGATGTTAGATTAGTCTGCAAAATGTTATACTTAATTTATGGTTTCACTATTAAAAGGCTATATTCAAAATTACCAATTACGAAAATTGCAGTAATTAAAAAACGTATTTGACTATAGTTTGTAAGAATTATATTTTGTTGCTTAAAAATTCGATTAAATTTTGGAGATAAAAATAAATTTAAAATATATGAAATAAATTTCTTTTTTAAAGACGTATAAAGACTTATATGGCTATAAGTCGAGAGCTTTTTAATTGTGTGGGAAGACGCGGTCAGGAAAGCCCGCGCAAATGTCCAAGAAAGCGAAAACGCCGTACAAAGACCTCGCATTGTGTGTGTGTGTGATCTATTCCCCGACCCCCATCTCTGCCTCTCTCTCACTCTCGAGAAAAAGGTATAAAATTTAATTCCCATTAAATGACACACTTAGAGTGCACCTGCGGCAGCGCAATTACCAAAGAAGAAAGAGAAATAAAAGTCTTCGGGGATGCTGCGTAACAATGGACACACATAAGTCAAGTATAATAAACGTTTGTCGCCTGTTAATACGAGAGAAAATATATTAACTACAGGGTGTTTATTATTGGTTTAGGATTCGAACTTTAAACCAAAGAATAACTACCCATTGGAACGTTTCATAGGAATTTCTGCAAATTAGATAATATTAAAATAACTTTATCGATTAACTTGATTTTAATTTTGGAAGGGCAGCACAAACATTTTAACTATTATTCTGGTGAGAACTATCTAACGGATTTAATATTGCTTCCATAGGGTAAAGATATGTAGAATTGTTGAAGTTAACCCTCTAGTTGACTGTCTTACATCAGGTAATAACAATAGCATACGCTTCAGTTCGTTAAAGTAAACACGCGTATTCAAATTAATTTCAAAATTTCTATAAAAGTAAATATAAATTCGGACCAATCATATAATTTCAGCCCTTGAACAGTGCTTGTAATGAACTAACTTTAAAAGAATAGACGCCTAAGAAGTTGGGCTTCAAAGGCCGGCCTATTCTTCTAACGTTAAGACATTACAAGCGCTGTTGAAGGCTGAAATAATATGATTGGTTCAAATTTATTTATACTTTTATTCAAATAATTATCAAACTTCAAAAATTAATTTAAACACCAAAAACGTATCTAGAAATGCTGAAAAAATTCTCGAATACGTTTTCTGGCATGGTGATTCCGAAAATAATTCATAAGTATTCCTTTATTCATTTATACTCGAAGAATTCGAGATAGAAATTGGCGAAACACCCTGTTAAGTTTAAAATATATGAATTTACTGGATAATTACAGCCGGTGTATTAGAAAATACGAGATACCCCTGGGCAATAATGGGAGGAAGGTAGGGGCGTCTTCTTATAGTCCTAAAATGGATCGCACGCCACCTAGAGTCTAGTCTACGAGATAAAGCCTTTGAATTTTCCGTGTCGAATTTCACTCAAGCAGGTAAGTAAAGAATTAGAGCTAGCCGCATTCCTCGCGGGCTAGATATTTCGCAATTTTTTTCTTTCTAGTACTCGTAATTTAAACTGCAGGTGTACCCTTACGCGGTGGTTGCAATCTAGATGGGTAACTCCGATAAACCGGCTATATACAATTATAATTAGTAATCACTGTCGTGTCCTTAACAAACGCGTGTTTATTAGGAGCGAAGCTTTCGACTTAAAAGTGAGGCTGTCACGGAATTTTCACGAGTTCCAAATGGAAATTGAGTAGCATTTTCGGAAAGATCGTTAAACGCGGTTTTAAAGACGGCAGCAGCGGCTATTTCTATTTCTGAAGGAGCGATTCTAATTCTGAACGCCCCGATTCCAATTCTGAACGCCCCCCGCTTCTAAATCTGAACTATAACATAAAAAATCCAAAATTTGCAAAAGGAACCACTTGCGCACCTCGAATCGAGAAATGAGTGTCACCAGTGAATTCCTTAGCTGAATTCCACGAGGAAATGATGGAATTAGAGCGATCGAGCCAGTATTTGCGAAGTTATCGACGATTTAAAAACATTGCATTGCTTTGGCATAGACCCCGTAAAGGAATCCTCATTTCGAAGGAAATCATCGATAACTTCGCTAATACTGGCTCAAGCGTACTAATTCCGCCTTTGATCAAAGGTTCGGCCAAGGAATCCATTGGTGACACTCGGAAGTGGTTCCTTTGCAAATTTTTCATGTACTTTAACGCGTGTTCCCAAGTTTGATGACGTTTTAATAGTATGATAAAACAAAAATATAATTCTTATACAATTAAATAAAATAGTGACAGCCTCACTTTAGAGCTCAGTCCCCACGTCGTTAGATTACCTGGAATTTCTAGTTTGCATGATTTGTTAATTTTCATATCCAATACGTTTTAATACAATGTTTCGAATTATCCCTGGTATTTGGGTTGCAAATTATTATACGTAATGATCAAGTACAAAAAGATTAAGTTTAATTGGATCTTAGATTCGTTAAAGGGATAATTACGACGATTAACGTATAATTTTTAATCGATTAAGAGCGTTAATATTGCGTAAACACTTCCTTAAAATTGACCAATTAAATAAAACTTCGATTTAACTTAAATTTTAGAAGTTAATTCAGGCAGGTAAAAATTATAGATTAATTAGGAATAATAAATTTCTCTTCTTCATTATCACTTAAAATATATGGTTAGTTTACACCCTATTTCTCGAAAACTTTTGCATGTACTAGAAAGTACATTTTGTATATAATACAAGTTACATAGCAGCAAGAATCCATTCAGGTTCCATAAGAATATGGGAGGGCCGCGATTCAATAACCATCCTCCCAAACTTTGTAGCAAAAGTTCGTCCGCTTCGAATCGATTTTTCAAGTAAATCGCTCCGGACATCTATTATTAACCGGCGCCACTAACGACCTTGACATACTATTTTGGGTAATAAAAATGGAGCCGACCGAAAAAAGATCTAAACGTACAAATGTTGGGAAAATTGCAGACGAACTTTTGTTACAAAGTTTGGGAGGATGGTACCAGAGGCTAAAGCTATGCTCCCGTATTCTTATGGAACCTGAATGGATTCTTGATAGCAGTACCTTTTATTATTATTTTAAGTGAGCCTTACACCTTTCTTCGAAGGCTTATGGATTATATTTATAGTTTTTTCATACTATTAAAAACGACATATTCTAAATTTTATACCATTGGGTTGACGCGTTCTTAAGAAACTTCAAAATAAAAATGTTCAAAAAACAAAATGGCAAAAGAAAATAAATAAAAATAAAGGTTTACTTTTTTCCCCGACATATTACGTACAGTTTTCCTCATTGGGTAAGCCGATGTCGAGAAGAGAAAAAAAATAGTATTTAAAGGGAGAATGCAACCATATAGGCATAACAATTGATTTTTTTCTCGAATCCTTATCGTTTAAATAAGCCTAATCCACCAACAAAAAGTTTATAAAACAAATATTAAACTAGAAATTAAAACCTACCCGGAAAATAGGCTTAGCGGAATTCATGGAAATCCCGAATAGCGACCCCGAGACTTACCTTATACTCGAGGAAATCAGGGTCGCCATTAATCCCGCTAAGCCTATTTTCAGTGTACGTTTACTGGTGGATTAGGACTATTTAAACGATAAGGAATCGATAAAAAAAATCACTTGTTGTTAGGTTGCATTCTCCCTTTAAGGTGATTTTAAATATTTGTCACGCTTCTTTCGTGATCAAACAAAATGAGCTAGCGATATCACTCGAGTAGTTAAGAGTAATTTATGAAGTCGAACAAAAAAAGATTCGCTGCAAAATTGAGATTAAATTTTAAAACCCTGTGGGGTTGAAGAACTAATAAGACTTATAGGTATAAGATCTTCTGGAAATTGTTATACATTAATATATATCTAGTTGCTTTTCGAAATTGAAAAACAGAACCTATAACGAACTGAATCGTTCGAAGTAATGGTACTGGGCTAGATTACATTCGATGCACGCCGCGCGAAGAGATAAAACTTTTGAAAATCTATTGAGTTTTAACACGAAAGGGGGGACTAGTTCTTTTCTCTTTTGGGTTTAAAGTCGTGACATTTGAGAGGTTTTAGACACGAACACCCTTCAACCAACAGCCAGCCAAAACGCCACGCAGGCTTCTCGGGGGTTCCAACAAGCGACCCACTTCAAACAAAAAACACCAATTTCCGATTTTCTTTTTGGGCAATGTTTCTTATATTGGCGTTTCCTACTTAATCTGTCGATCCTACACTTCGATAAGACTTATAGTTACCTACCCCGATCCAATAATATCTCCCTATGAAATACACATTTGTACAGGGCTAAAAGCTGTCTTCATTCTTCGAAGATACCTTGTCTAGATTCTTGAAGTTAATCTTTTAGAAATATGGATTTTTTTTTTATTATCGTATGTCAACTTTGCACTCGATGCGAGTGAATGGTCTTTCCTTTAAAGTGAAAGTTTTATCCATTTCGGCTTTACTTCTAAATCAGTGTCACAAATATTAAGACATATCTTAATTACATATTGTAAGGTCTAAGTTAAAAATATATCCTTCACATTGCACGACGCGTGCTAGTGAACGTTTTCTCCTTTATAAACTAACCACTTTTACCACCCATGGAGGGCTTCGGACACCATTTGTCGTGAGCCATTCGTGGCCAAAACAGATCAATTGGTAGAGCGGGTTGCGGGGAAGTTTTTAGTACGAAATTCCGCCCGTATGCCAACCAACATCATTTTCACGAGTAAGTGCATTTTTTAAAACATAAGGGACCGTACTAACCAACTCGAAATTTGGTTAGTTAAAGTCATCTTAGGCCTAAATCTAAACGAATTATTCGTATTTTTACATTACAATTCTGGGTTAAACTATAACCCAGACTTCAAAGATGATTCACGGCAAAAACGAAACTACTCCCACGAACAATTAAATTAATATTATTTGATTTGGTTAATTAAAGTCATCTTAAATTAAAATCAACTATTCATATTTTACACTACAACTTTAACCTACTCTCACAAAAATTTCACGGCAAAGTTACTCCCACGAGTTAATTAAGACTACTAATTGCGGTGATATAATTTAATTTGGTTAGTTTAAGTTATCTTAAATTTAAATCAGTTAATCATATTTTGGAGTAAACTTTAAAATATTCTAAAAAAAATATTTCACGGCAAGAACGAAGATATTCCCATGAATAATTAATGAAGACTACTAAAAGGGGTGATATAATTTAAATTGTGCATAAATTAACTTATCGAGTGGATACGAAGCGAAATAAAATTAATATTTAGTCACATACCCAATTAATTCGTCTATAGGTACTAAAGATCCTCTAGGAGAACAGTCAAATTTATCCTTTTCGATTAAAATTATGGTTTCTGAAAGAGAAAAAAATATATATAATTATCGACATTAATTTTAATTACTTAATTTGATTCTTAATACTTTGAAATCCCTTTAAAAAAAAGTGGGGATTTGGGGGTTCAGGGTTCTTAATCGTTTTAGGTTTTGGCCCGAAGCGTCGGTGACTGTACCCGAGTACATAATTAATAGCTAGTCGAGATTCAAAAGCGCAGCCTTTGTTCTAAGCCGATCCTGTACAGTTTTGATATTTAATTTTTTTTATTTCCCTGCCCGGTAAAGACCATTTCCAACAACTCGCGCGTACTCTCGCCTTCAGTTTCGCGACCGCGAGATCATTTTCGAAAATATCCATACAAGGCAGATGTTACAAATACGATATTACGAAGACTTATATTTAAACGAATTTAAGACAAATCGTGCATCATATAACACCTATCTCTCGAGTCGACCCCGTGATTCAAAGTGATCCTGACACAGTTATATGTCGAAATAAAAATATATTAAATTGAAATTTTTATACTCCTTTGGGAACGAGAGTTTTAGTAATTAATTCATGCAGCTATAGGGTATGATTTTCTACTGAAAGTTACTTTTCCTATTTTGGTTACTAAACGTTGCTATTTTCCTAATTTGTTTACAATACGTTGCTATTTTCCTAAATCGGTTCACTAAACGTTGCTTTTTTTTCCAAATTCGATAACTAAAAGTTACTATTTTCCTAATTCGATTACTAAAAGTTACTATTTTCCTAATTCGATTACTAAAAGTTACTATTTTCCTAATTCGATTACTAAAAGTTACTATTTTCCTAATTCGATTACTAAAAGTTACTATTTTCCTAATTCGATTACTAAAAGTTACTATTTTCCTAATTCGATTACTAAAAGTTACTATTTTCCTAATTCGATTACTAAAAGTTACTATTTTCCTAATTCGATTACTAAAAGTTACTATTTTCCTAATTCAATTACTAAAAGTTACTATTTTCCTAATTCAATTACTAAAAGTTACTATTTTCCTAATTCAATTACTAAAAGTTACTATTTTCCTAATTCGATTACTAAAAGTTACTATTTTCCTAATTCAATTACTAAAAGTTACTATTTTCCTAATTCATATACTAAAAGTTAGATTACTAAAAGTTACTATTTTCCTAATTCGATTATTAAACGTTACTGCTGTCATAATTTGATTACTAAAAGTTACTATTTTCCTAATTTAGTTACAATATAAAAGTTACTAGATCACTAATTTTGGTAATAGAACTTACTAGTATAATCCTAATTTGGTTTATGGTAATCTTAATACCGATACAAAAATGCTACTGAAATTAAATTCGGTATTTGAGTAAAAATACGCGATGGGTTGACTTTAAACGCGTGGCAATGGAAGTTTTTTTTATGAAACATTATCTACATGTTATGCTACTATCTTCAACACGAACGATTTAAAAGAATTAATTAATAAGCCTTAATCGTCCTCAAAAGTCCAGTAAAAGCGAGTTTCGGCACCTTTGAATTCATCACTCGAAAAAAAAAAAAAAAAAAAAAATTCAGTTCACATGATATATTGAAATATTTCTCACACTGACTGTGGGCCAAATTAAACCGGGGATAAAGCCTCTCTCTAATAGTCGAAACGCGAGTTGATTTATAAATTAGGACCTCGACAGAACAACATCTATATATCTCGGGAATTTGATTGCAGGGTTTGTAAAAAAACATGGAAATATCAGGGAAAACCTGGAAGTACCCGGAAGTTGATTTGGAGTGAATAAAAAATAATAATTTTCGAAAGTTATTTCTATGGGGCGCCTAAACCGAATTTCACTAAGAACCTAGGAAAAAGAATAACGACTACACTCTCGTGGTACCTTTATCATAGATTACAACAACAAAATATGAACCTTCTGGTTTCATAAACTAATTTTTGACCAGGAGATGGGACATGAGACTTTACGAATGATAAAGTTATTATAACTGCGTTCACACTTCACACTTTGAAACCGTTTTCAAACCGTTTCGAATGTTCAAATAGACTTTTCAAAATATTTATTCAAAGATCTATACGGGTGACCCCAAAATTTTATAATTTGACCTTTCCAAAACGGTTTAAAATGGTTTCAAAGTCTCGAGCGTGAACGCGGCTAATTTCATTCCATTTTAATTTTATTTCTTAATGGTTTTCAGTCTAAATCCTAAGGCTAACGACGCTCAACGTGTATGGTCATTCGCGGGTCACACTTAGTAATAAAACCTGTTTAATAGTGTAGCTACTAATACCATAGGATATATTATGAAAGGGATATTCTAATAAACATACTTTATAAACAAGTGTTTAAAGTAAAGCTGTCAAAGGTTTTTCGGGAATTCCAAATGGAAATTGAGTAGCATTTGCGGAAAGATAGTTAAAAAACGATTCAAAATATATATACATAAATAGAATAGAAATTTTACAATCGTCATTTTCGAAATTTTTAAAAAAATAAATATTCCCCGCGATACTACGTAATCACTATGGTCGAGTGATTTCGCTATTGTACGTTCCAGAACTAACCTACGTCATACATCATAAAACATACATATACATATACATATACATATACATATACATATACATATACATATACATATACATATACATATACATATACATATACATATACATATACATATACATATACATATACATATACATATACATATACATATACATATACATATACATATACATATACATATACATATACATATACATATACATATACATATACATATACATATACATATACATATACATATACATATACATATACATATACATATACATATACATATACATATACATATACATATACATATACATATACATATACATATACATATACATATACATATACATATACATATACATATACATATACATATACATATACATATACATATACATATACATATACATATACATATACATATACATATACATATACATATACATATACATATACATATACATATACATATACATATACATATACATATACATATACATATACATATACATATACATATACATATACATATACATATACATATACATATACATATACATATACATATACATATACATATACATATACATATACATATACATATACATATACATATACATATACATATACATATACATATACATATACATATACATATACATATACATATACATATACATATACATATACATATACATATACATATACATATACATATACATATACATATACATATACATATACATATACATATACATATACATATACATATACATATACATATACATATACATATACATATACATATACATATACATATACATATACATATACATATACATATACATATACATATACATATACATATACATATACATATACATATACATATACATATACATATACATATACATATACATATACATATACATATACATATACATATACATATACATATACATATACATATACATATACATATACATATACATATACATATACATATACATATACATATACATATACATATACATATACATATACATATACATATACATATACATATACATATACATATACATATACATATACATATACATATACATATACATATACATATACATATACATATACATATACATATACATATACATATACATATACATATACATATACATATACATATACATATACATATACATATACATATACATATACATATACATATACATATACATATACATATACATATACATATACATATACATATACATATACATATACATATACATATACATATACATATACATATACATATACATATACATATACATATACATATACATATACATATACATATACATATACATATACATATACATATACATATACATATACATATACATATACATATACATATACATATACATATACATATACATATACATATACATATACATATACATATACATATACATATACATATACATATACATATACATATACATATACATATACATATACATATACATATACATATACATATACATATACATATACATATACATATACATATACATATACATATACATATACATATACATATACATATACATATACATATACATATACATATACATATACATATACATATACATATACATATACATATACATATACATATACATATACATATACATATACATATACATATACATATACATATACATATACATATACATATACATATACATATACATATACATATACATATACATATACATATACATATACATATACATATACATATACATATACATATACATATACATATACATATACATATACATATACATATACATATACATATACATATACATATACATATACATATACATATACATATACATATACATATACATATACATATACATATACATATACATATACATATACATATACATATACATATACATATACATATACATATACATATACATATACATATACATATACATATACATATACATATACATATACATATACATATACATATACATATACATATACATATACATATACATATACATATACATATACATATACATATACATATACATATACATATACATATACATATACATATACATATACATATACATATACATATACATATACATATACATATACATATACATATACATATACATATACATATACATATACATATACATATACATATACATATACATATACATATACATATACATATACATATACATATACATATACATATACATATACATATACATATACATATACATATACATATACATATACATATACATATACATATACATATACATATACATATACATATACATATACATATACATATACATATACATATACATATACATATACATATACATATACATATACATATACATATACATATACATATACATATACATATACATATACATATACATATACATATACATATACATATACATATACATATACATATACATATACATATACATATACATATACATATACATATACATATACATATACATATACATATACATATACATATACATATACATATACATATACATATACATATACATATACATATACATA